>JAOEHY010029610.1:27661-41744 GCA_025447955.1 Psilopsiagon aurifrons | reverse complement strand
TGGGGGGGAAAGAAGCATTAGGTCCTGTTCCCATTTGGGGTTTGGATTTCACTTAGGAGGGAAGGGGAGAGGGAAATCAGACATGGAGGTGTCATGTATGCGAGCTAATAAAACTGGCCCAGCAGATTGAAGATGGAGGAGCTGAGGGACTCTTTAGAGGGATCCGTCACATAAATGAGGAGGTGGAGGAAGTCTGGATGATAGTAACCCCATATTAAAACATTCTGCCCTGTCAACAGGCGAGGAACTACGCGGTGGAAATACGCCTGTGCTTGTTGAACTGTGAAACCAGATGTCTTAGAGCAATAACGATTGCACAGGAGGCGGGGAGGGCCGAGAGGAACACGTTTGTGTACGGAGAAGGGAAAAAAAGCCGTACTGCTACAGCCGTGGTTTCAATTAAAATGGCTCAAACCAAATATTGCTGCTATTAATGGGATGTCCAGCTGTGACACCGCCATGTAGTATCCTTGCACATTCGGCGCAGGCAACATCTGCGGCATAATCCCAGCATCCATGCAGTGGAGCCAAGGAGCTGAGAGGCAGCTCACATTTTTCCCAGTGGCTGGAAAGGCCCTCATAGGAAAAGGGGAAAAATACAGGCATGGGAGAGGGAGAAGGTGGTGTGAACCATGCCTAATTTGTATCTTTGGGTAAATGAGGATTTTGGTATGTAAAATTGGGAATATGGCATAAGACCAAGCTTTGGGCAGAGCAGAAACAAGTCTTAGTTACTGAAATAGGAAGAAAATTATGGTTTTCCAAAGATTAAGGCTGCTGGAAGAAGCAGCACTTTGATTTCCATGCAGCATTTAACCTGTGCTTGAAAGAAAAACCAACCCAACCCTCTGCTCCAGCTCTGGGATGGGAACTAATAAAGTGGAGACTTGCAGAACAGGAGCTGTTGCCACCACTTTAAGAGAGTGTTGCCTTGCACTGTGTAAACTCAACTGCACTCTGGAAATACATTACTTGTCCCCTGAACAGGATCTTGTGTTTCTGTGCCCTGCGAGGCACCGGGAGAGCGGCTCCTGCCTTCCTCACAGGAGCCGTGTCTGGGGAGGTGGGAAGGAGCCGTCGCCAGTGCACGTCCCTGCTGTGCACCTCGGGGGCCTTCTGCAAACATCTCACCCCATTAACGGCACCGGGGCTCCAGCTCCTCTGCAGCAGCAGATGCAGCACAGCCAGGAAAAGAGACCCATAGAAAGGCGACCCCGGGCAAGGACAGTCAGTTCTTCCCTGTGAGGGTGCTGAGGCGCTGGCACAGGGTGCCCAGAGAAGCTGTGGCTGCCCCATCCCTGCAGTGTTCAAGACCAGGTTGGACACAGGGGCTTGGAGCAACTGCTCTATGAAAGGTGTCCCTGCCATGGCAGGGGTTGGAGCTGGAGGAGCTTTGAGGTCCCTTCAACACAAACCAGTCTGGATTCTAATATTCTATGATTTTTGAATGACTGGACCCAAAACCTGGTTTGGTGAAAATGCCATACATAGGAATTACAAATACATATTGGAATGACATTAAACTGATTGCTATGCTGGTTCTGCAATCTGATTCTTTCTGAAACTCCTCTTATGAAGTCCTGTTCTTCAGAGATTACTACAAAGTGCAAGCAATGCCTCAGTGGCAAAACAGGAGTTAAAATCACAGATCCAGCAAGACATGGAAGACATGTGGAATAAAGCCCCTAATTCCTGTTTGGGAAGGTAAAGGGATACTCAAAAGGAGCAGATACTGAAGCAGAGAGAAGGCAAGGCAGAGGAAAATGTGTGGCCTTGGGCACTGGTATGAAAGCTGTAAGGAAGCAGAAGAAGGGGAGGCAGGAACATGTGGATTCCTAGTAGTGATTGAGCGTGAAGAAATAGCTTGGAAGAAAATTGTGTGTACAGAAAATCACTGGTTCTGTGGAGAAATAAATGAAGAGGAGGAAGGTGTGCGGATATGTGGGATGCTTGAGCCCTGCCCTCTTCACATTCTGGTTCTTCTCTCCAGGAGAGCGCACGAAACATCAGAGGTGATGGACCAACGGCAACGGAACAGAAGGATGCTCGAAAATTGCCCTTCAACTGTCAGCTCCTCAGATCAGTAACCCACGAATGTGGAACACTGGCAAAGAGCAGTGAAAGGTGGTAAATCACAGACTTTGGGATTCACGGCATCACAGATGTGGATTTTGCAGCCTCAGCCTCCTGAGGCTGCCAAGTGGGAACTTGGCAAAGTTCTTGCGCTGCAACTGCGGATCTTGCAGGGTTGTGCTGTTTCATCTGAACATCTCTAGAGACTTCTGGATCCTACAGCTTCTCTGCAGCCTTCCTGGTGCCTTTCTAGAGGCAACCAAGAGCTCTCCCACAGAGCCATCCCCATAGCACAGGTACAAAGTCTTCTTAAGCAGTCCTGACGCTGTTGAAGTTCATAGGAGCTTTCTGAAACCACCTTGGAGCCCGAGCAGACCTTATCCTAGAGGAATCCGAGAGCTTCTCTGGACATACTCTGGAGTAATCTCAGACACCTTCACTCCCAATGAAACGCTTCAAAGCTTTCCCGGAACTGCTGCAGTTTCCCTGGATCTTTTCCAGAGTCTCTTGGAAGTCACAGCTTTCCTAAAGTCACAAGCCACCACTTTTGGAAGTCAAAAAATAAAGGGGCCATCTGTAAGAGACACTCAGTGGGACTGCTTTCTGTTAAGAAACTTAGAGAGACATGTTAACTCATGTTAAATTAGGTGTAAAATCGATCTTCCCAGTTTCCTGTCGCTTGTGTGGACCATCAGCAGAGAGCAGAGTACCCCTGGGCGACTGTTCCATGTGTTTGTCTGCACACTGGATACCGTATGGGATCCAAACAGATGCTTCTTTATCAAAATAAGATGCACTGGGGATGGATTCAAGCCTTAAGTAGAGAAAACTTGATGGTGCTGGTAATGCAGACGTTAGCAGTGAGAGTCTGGGCTGTTCTACATGGTCACCAGGACGTCAGTAATGGCTTGGGTTTGCTGGGATTGTCTATTCTCAAAGCTGACATATGGATCAGCCACTCTGGTATGGGGAAGACACTGCAAAAGGGTCCAGATCCAATTTTAAACCTAACTAGATCACTCAGATGGTCTTAATAGCAGTGAAAGGCCTGTTCCAGCCTCTGTTCCCGCTTTCAAATCCCTTTGAACTTGCTTATATCCTCAGTCAAAGTTGTTCCGTGAGCCCCTGCTTTCCAACAGGGCCTCTCATCTCTTTAGCATAGGAAGGGGCAGACTTGAAATGGTTAATTTCAAGAAGAGGGTATTTTACTGAGCTCGTGGACATCATCAGCACACCTCTAACCTTCTGGTTATGTTGGGCCCTGAGCCACACTCGAACAGAAGCCCAGGCTCCAGCTCCAGGTTTCTTTAAGCTTTCTGGCCCGTAAGCAAATGATTCAACATTTGCAGTGTGTGCTCTTCCTTCAAGGGTTCTCATGGAGGTCTTGCATAATTCTGCTCAGGACCATGATCCTCTTCTCTGGGTGAACTTGGTGAGGTTTTGAGAAACAAAACCTCATAGTCACAAGCCTTAGACACAAAGGTCTCTATGGGATTAGCCCTACTCTTGCTCTCTATGATTAATATTCTTCCTACACTTCAACATAGTGCTGCAGGTCAGCTGCTGGGGCTCCCAGAAGGATATAGGAGTTCCTCAGCCAGTGAGGCTGTTTGCAGATGTCTCAATTCATCCCTCACCTCTCTATAGCACACAACTCTGCTGATTCGGTTTCCACCTGCAGTGTTACTCATGCTGCCCTTGGGTTCCAACACAGGCGCACCTAAGCTCACTGAGAGTTTCCCTATGGAGACACCCACTCACCAGTACCAAAAGGGAAGGTTTTCCTTTACCAAGTGGTTTCTGATGCTGACATGTTCCAGTTCATTCACTCGACCCTCCGCACAGGTATAGCAGACCTCAACCCCAACTAAATCCATCCACTTTAAGCTCCACTTTCAGTGGCAAAGCACAAAAATGCCCAACTTTTTCCATCTGGCACCTGAGCCCTTCTCTCCCCCAACCTCCTCGAACACCCCTGCTTTGTCCCACACCAACACTGCTTTCCCATGTGTGGCGGAGGGGTGTTTGTGCACGCATGGCTTGTATGGCTTTTATGTTTTTGCCGGGACAAGGAGCAGTGTAATGTCTGTCTGCTTTTCCTGCTTGTCTCCTTCTTGCAAACCACATGTTCTTCCTTTAGCAGCAACTCCATATTTATTAATCTGCAAAACAAGACTTCGAGCAGTGGCGAGCTGGCCGGGCTCCAAGGAGACCCTTAGTCACTTCATTTACGCAGGCTGCAATAAGAGGAGGGCGAAGCCGTCGGGGAGCAATTCGAACACTCAGACGCCTGCACCGAACTCTCATTTCTACCTCATTAACTTTACAGTTTGACAACTTCACAAGCCAGGGACTTCTGTCGTGACTGCTGCTGCGCAGCCAAGTGGCAGACACCTTCTTGCTGTGTGCAGGTTTACTTCATAGATGGTTGCAATGGATTTTCCTGCCCATGCAGGGAGTAGCTCCCAGCTCTTGACTGCAGTAGGGTCTTCCTGTGGGTCACAGGTATGTTTGCATGGGAATCACCCCCATGCTCTTGTCACGGTCTCTGCTGCTCCAGGTGTGTGCCTGGCAATGGTCTTACACACCATGAATGAGTTGTTCTTGCTTTTGCCCAGACAAAGCAGAGGTCAGACTTATGCCAAGTTAGTTAAAATGAATTAACTAAGCCTGACTTCACCTGCTTTGCCTCTGAAGATTCAGTGTAAGCTCAGCTTTAGCTGAAAGGAGTGTAGAATACAGGCCTGGGTTAATAGTGTGAGCTGGTTCGATGGTGCTGTGTCAATACTGGGTCAGCAGGTGGAGTTTGGGTCAGGCTTCTCTAGTTTATGTTAACTATAGGGGTTGGTGGCAAATGCAGGTTCCCTCTTCTGTAGGTCAAACCTTTGGAAGATCACTGCCTACCCATGCTCTGGGATTTTGTCTTCATTCTCCCTTTGGCAATGATGCTGTACCCGCTGCTCAGCTGAGCCCTACTCACCCATCTCTGTGGTCCTGCTGAACCCACTGAAGCTGTTTGGGTGCCAGGCACTTAAGACTTTCCTACATCGGGTCCTCTGGATTTCCACTGCCTACTTCTGCAGTACAAGGCTGCAATTCGCATTAGCGTCAGATGCCAAAAATCAGTGTTTCTTGAGATTTACCTCCTGTCCCCATTAAAAAGCCTCTAGAGAAACTTTACCTGCCCATCTTTAGGTTCTGTAAAAGCAGAAGAGAACCCAGTGTCCTCACCTTAGGGTTGAGTGGGTCTCAGCACAGAGCCTGACTTAAAAGCTCTGGGTTTTTTGCCTTGCCGTTAGGAAAGTGACTCAAAGGCACCCGGGGAGAGATGAAGGGCTGGAAATACAACTTTAATAACATTTCTTCTGTTTATGGGGATGTTTTAACCTTTCAGAGTTTCCAAGAGCTAATTGCACAACCACCGTCTGGGCTTGCTGGTGCCTTGTGCCATGGCAGGTGATGCAGAGATGTGGAGGGCTCCAAGGGGGAGAAGGAACAGCGGTGTGACACCAGCACCCTGAGCTGCAGAGCCTTGGGAGAGCCCAGAAGAATAGATGGGAAAGGTTTTTAATCCTCGTGCTTCAGTGCTCTCAAAGTTCTAATTAACAGGGGTAAGGACAAACCCTCCCTTTCAAGCACCATGGCCCCTGGCTGCCTGTTCAATCTTTGCTCTTAAGCAGTTGGCCTGAGTCACTCCTGAAGACAAGGGAGACCCAACTTGATTAAATTCCTCACTCAAAGCCCAGCAAGGGGATTCCTGGCCTCTAAGGTAAGCTGTTACATTGAGTAGGCAGCTTACGCATCCATCACTGCCTGGGGTTTCACATCCAGCCCTGGCTGGTGGAGGTAGAAAACGATCAGCTTTAGATGATAGCTCAGAGGCCTGCCAAAGCAACGTGGCTTTGTCCTTGGTGAGATACGTGTCACCAAGGCAGCGATCCAACGATGCAATCATTGCACATTGACCTAGTTTGAGCTTTCAGACCCTTTCAGTAGCTCAGACTGATCTCACACCAAAAAGAAGGGTATAAAAACCCAGGAGTCTAACTGGAAAAGTGCCTTCTCATATGGTGTTCCTTGGCCTACTCCACAATAGAGACATAAAGGCGCCTTTCCAGAATCTTTCCCAGGTTCCTCTTCAACCCAAAGGCCATATCACAGAGAAATTACATTGGGAACATGGACAGGAAATTTGTTTGGCTGCAGAAGGTCTGCTCAATGGGATGAGAGCTGGTTCATCTGAGGGAACAGTGGAGGTCAAGGGAGGGACTGAAGAGGAAGGTGAGAAGGAGAATGCAGTTGGGCATCACACAGTAAAGCCTTT
Source organism: Psilopsiagon aurifrons (assembly GCA_025447955.1). Lineage (NCBI taxonomy): Eukaryota > Metazoa > Chordata > Aves > Psittaciformes > Psittacidae > Psilopsiagon > Psilopsiagon aurifrons. The sequence goes on along the minus strand of JAOEHY010029610.1, from coordinate 35,347 downwards.
GTTTGGTGTTATGTGTGAAGCACCATCGATGTGGAGAGGTTTCTTCCTGGTAGGAAGAGTAAATGGCAGGGTAAGGTCCTTCCTTAACCTGAGAGAAAGGTGATTAGATAAAAGTATGTCCATGTAGTGCAGGATCTTGTCTTATACCCGCCACCTCCTAGAGGTGCCAGGCACCCTGCAGGTGTGCAGTTAATTGCTGCCTTTCCTAAAACATGTTTGTAATGTGTAGGTGTCTTCTTCTCTCCTGGTGGATAACCCAGCAGGAGCTTTGTCCTGCTGGTCAAGCCAAAGAGGTGACCTCCTGGCTTTCTTGAGATTCCATACATGCATAGGGGTATCTAACCAGGAACAGTTAAAAGGGACAGCACAGCTCTACTCTGTGTAAATAGAAGAGGCAGAAGAAGATAGGTAAAACGTGTGGCATAACCCCCTCCAGTTATAAAGTGCTTCTATTTTCCCTTTCCTCTAATAGAAGATCAAAGAGGTGTTTGATGAAATTAAAGCTTTGGGCCAGCTCTTTTGATGGCATAAATTGACTTCAGTCCAACTTAGTGCAGGTGAGAATCTGACTTTATCTATTTAAATAAAACTGGGGCAGCACAATAGGTTATAAACTTGTGGATCTTAGCGATGCGAAATGATTGTTACAGCAAATAGCTCAAATGATGCCAAAATGGTTTAGACTTCTAGATGTGAATTAGAATAGAAAAGGTCATGGCTGTAACAAAAACTAGACTATCAGGCTGGGTTAGTTCACCTGAGAATGAACAAAGTGACGGTGTGCTTGGAAAACTCTGGTGGATCCCTCCAACACTTTGAAACCAGCCCCTTTTCCAGCCACAGTTTGCTGCTCAGCATCAGTGGGGAAAGGGTTGGGCACAAAATACCCACGAGGTGAATTTAATGGAAATTCTTGATCTTCCCTGAGCTTGAGTGCATCAGTCTCCTGATGAAAGCCCATTATCCCTTGTTATTATTTACACGGGGCCAAGCTGGGGGTTGAAAGCAGCGATGCTGACTTCAAGTTCACCCTCTGCACACTCCAGGTATTAACACCCAAAGGGCTGATCTCGACTGCAGCGGGTAAGTGGGGCAGCTGAGTTCACCTTGCAGGGAGTAACAGTGGGCACAGTTCATTCGTTGCAGATGTCTGGGTAGCAGAAGGTACTGGATTCTGATGAATTAATAGTTACACACACCAAGCAGCTGGCAGAACTTGTGCCCTTCTCCTTTTGGATGCAGCAAATCCCTTTGAGTGCCCTGCACCTCATAGATAAACAGCTTGGGAATTCCCAAATCACCACGTCATGGAGCTAAACTGACCTGGAGCCAGGATTTGGACTGGGGTCAGGATTTAGGCTGCTGGGGAAGGCTGAGCAGTCAGACCCAGGTGCCTGGGTCAATAATGCAAAATCAGCATTAGCTCTGCTAGCCCAGAGCACAGGGCTGTGCTGGGACCAGCAGCAGGGCTGGTCATTGAGTGTTGTGAGGTCCAAGCACCTCAGGATGGCCCATCTGAGGAAGGGACCAGGGCACCAGCCCTCATTTCCATCACACAGAGCCATCACCCTGCCTGGGGCCCTGCCCATCTCCCACATTAAATCATCACGCAGGCAGTATTCAGTCATGCAGCAAATTAAACCTGGAAAAAGATGTTCCAGTTGTTCCAAATTAATTGGGTTGCCCAGGCTGAATCCTGTGTGGCTCCATTGATCCCAGCAGTAGTGGTGTGGTGGTGGCATCACCGATGTCCTGGGGACACTGCTCTTCGTCAGCCCTTCTGCCACCTTATCTCCCAAGCAGCCCTTGCAGCTTGGAAGTGGCAAAAGTTTGGACACTTGTTCCAAAGCCTAAAGAATGGGTCATTTTGATTTTATTGGCAGCAGAAGAAGTTCTGTGTAAAGCACGGCCACATCACCACCTTTAATGCTTTTCAGTGCAGTGAAGCAGGCTCTGGAATAAGGAGTACATTTCAAGGAGAATTTTACCTTTAAAACCAAAGTGTTTCAAATCTTTGCCCTCTAATAACTATTTCAACTGTATTTATCACCTGCTGTCTGTCTGTGGTGCTCAAGGCAGTCTCATTAGTTAGCCAGGACTGCTTTTCAATAGGAATGAACCTTTGTGCAGATGCAGCTTGTAGAGAAAATCAAAAGGAAGAGCCCATGCTTCTCCTGACAGACACAATGTGATGCTGGCCGAGCTGAGGCAACCCCTCAATGTGCGCCTGAGCAAGGCTTGGAGGAAACTGCTCCATGGGTCTTGGTGCAGGGCTGAAGATCGGGTTCTCCCTGGTGTGCTCAAAGCCATTCCATGTGCTCCTGACCTGCTGGAAGGAGTTCAGGGCTCATTACTCCAACTACTCACTCAGCACCTACCTGCTCCCAGTACCACCACTTCAGAGGCTGGGTGATTTCATGTGGATTCTCAATTCATGCACTGACTGCTCTGTTGCTTATTTCACGCGATCCACCAAGAGTTAAAGGAGAAGAAAGCATTTGGCTTTTAGCGGTTTACAAAGCCTCATTACAGCCGAAATAAAGCAACCACTAAATCTTGTGTGGTTACAGAGGTCACTGCCGTTCTGGCACCATGGCGCCAATTCCAAGGCAGGAATTTCATTTTCCTCCCAGGAAAAGTGCACACAAAGTTGAAGGGATGACAAGGGGCTGCCTCGCACCAGCAGCTTGCACAAGGGTTCTTTCATGTGGGAGGGCTCTGTGCGTGCGGTCCCCTGGGAGCATGGTGCTTCCCACTGGAATTTCGACAATGTGCCATCGTAATGGGAGCCCTGGTGCTCGATGCTTTGGCCTTGCTGCTTTGGTTGGAGAGTTCAGAGAGGCTTGCAAGAGGCTTTGAGATTTTCCTGGCTACCCTGTGAAATAAGTAGGTATCACTTGACTGTGTGCAGGGATGGAGGAGAGCCAGGGAAAGAGCGAGCCTTGTAATGGCATTCTTCAAGCTGTCAGGTGCTGGGGGTGGTTTGGATAATCCAGGACTGGATGTGCATCATTAACCCCCTTGCCTGGAGGGATCCAAGCTGGGAATCTCTCAGCTCCTCTGCTGCAGTGTAAGAGCATCCATGATGCCAAAGCCAAGGCCAGGTACCAGCAGAGAGCAGGATTCCCAGCCCCGGGAGCTGCTGCATCCAGTGATTTGCGGTCTGGACAGAGGCTGAAGTTTGCAGGAAAATTTCTTCCCAGCTGGTATATATTAATAGCTGTATACTGGATCTCCCAAAGCAGAGAGCTGAAATACTGCATTTCCACAGCAGAGTGAAGATGGGAGAGGACACAGTGAGGCAGGCGATGCCAGCCGGGGGAGTGTGCCAGCAGAACCACTTTTTTCTTTTATGGATGCTGGTGATTCCTAACAGGGCTGAAGGCTGGGAGATCTGAGGCTGCCAACGCAATCTGTCTGGCTCCTGGTCCACACAGAGATGCTCAGGCAAAAGAGGAGGACAAATTAAACCTCTAGCAAGGCTGGTGCAGGCATTCATTCAGATTTTAAACAGCTTTAACTCCATTTCTCACATCACGTGCCAAGTGAACCAAGCCGAGCTGAATCAATGGCATTTGAGTTCTGAATGAAGGGGTCTGCTCAGAGTTTGAGGGTGGCTGAACTGATCTGCTCTAAATTCACACCTTTAATTAACTGGAATTAACTTTCCTGAGTGTCAGTGCATGCAGGCACTTGGTTGATTTAGAAAGAGAATTCCAGACCCAACTTCTTTCCATTCATTTGTGTTCATCATACCACCAGCATAGCGAGTGCAATAAAGCTGATTTATTTAATAAGTGTGCTATAACAAATTAAATTAAACAAGTTTAATACAAACAGATGATGCACCTCATTTAAATGTTGGCTTCTTAATTAAAGCCCAGCAATTGTGTTTTGCCCTTTTATTGGCTTCCTAGTGAAGCATGGTTGTAAAGTTACTTAACACACACGCTCAATTACTGGTCTCAGGTTATACAGCTCTCTTCCTTCGCCTCCATATGGGCTTTACAATGAGGCAGGTTTGTTCCCAGCGCAATCAGCACGCCCCTCACCATGTCTGCACGGCAACCTGCTGCCTTCTACCAGGGGAGCTGGGCTGCTGCAGAGCTGGGCTGGATTTACAGTGGCTGCTGAGCAGGGGGATGGCAGGGGTCAGAGGATTTATTGCTGCTGCACAGCCCTGGGGCGCTGGGTTGTGGCGTTCCTCAGTAGCAGCAGCGCTGGTTGCTGCTCCCAAGGGAGAGAACTCACCGTTTATCAGGGCATCAGCAACAGGAGTGGTACAGAGGCAGAAGATGCTGGGGTTTGACGGCAGCCTGTGTGCCCTGTGAAGGTTATGGGGGAGCCACAAGGTTCATTTAGGGTGGTGTTGGGATTTTTGTGTGGAGTCGTGATTTCCCTGTGGTGCTTTGGGTGGTGCAAGGTCCAAAAGCACCATCTCTGTGCTGAGCTTACGTATCTGGAAGGGAACTCAAGGCCAGCTTTGAGCTGGTACAGCACCAGACTGGGTTTTAGTCTGCACAGAACCTGATGTGAGAACCTTTGAACAGTTCTTAATCTCCTTTCCAAGGAAGGGCAGCCCAGCCCTACTGTGTATAAGTGCTTCACAGCCATATAACTTCCCCACACATAGCGGGTGCAGTTCCATTCCCAGCAAACCTGCCGTTCCTGCTCTTCCTTCCTGAATTAGGCTTCAGTCACGGGAAAGCAAGTGAAAGGAGGAGGCTGGTTGTTAGAAGAACACTCCACATGAGGAGCAGTGCTGTTCCTTCATGCTGCTGACACGCTGTTGACACAACCTCTGATTTACAGTCTTGGAAGCTGCAGCAAATCCCGTGCAATCCATGATAGCATCCTACTGGAGAGAGAAGAAAGGCCGAGCTCTCGGGATGCTGGTCAGTGGAAGATGACAGCACCAGTCACAGGCAGAGCCCTGTTTGCCTGTGACCTGTTTGTTTTAACAACAACCACCCAGCTCTAATTGCCAATCTCAGTTTTTCATTATTCTTAAGACATAACGCTCTGTTCTCGCTGCTGTTTGCACTGGCAGCGCTCCACGTAACGCAAGGTTCAGGAGAGGAACACAATTTCTTGCCCTTCCGTATCTCATTTGTTTGGGCATCATTTCTGACTAATCCCCAGTTAATTACTTGAAGATGATGGCTTTCACTAATGAAAGAGCACCTTTGTGCTTGCTCTATATTAGCACTTACATATCATCATTTAGGAACACAGTTCTGTCAGCAGATGAAATGCAACAAACAGTTTTGGCCTCTGCTTCCCTTGAGAGATGTTTTACCACCAAGCAAGCTATTGGCTTCTATAGCATGGGTGGGTCAAGCAGGGTCTTTCTCTTCATTGTGGGTTTTAGTGTGCGTTTTGTTGGTTAATTTATTCACAAATATTTCCCAAAAACCTTGGTGGGGATTAAAAGGACTTACGAAACCTTGACATTCTTCCTTAGGAAGGAACATAACTTTTTGGCCAGTCTTACCACGTCAGCTCTGCCACATGAACTTCTGCTTTTGAAGCTGACGGGGTAATGCCATTAAGAAATAGCAACAGTGTGTTGTTATTTTCTGTAAGACCCAGGCACTTAGGAAAGGCACAAAGTCTCCAATGCTCTTCCGCATGTTTCTGTCTCACGGCTTTGTGGTAAGCAAACCCTAAACCAACTTCCTGACCAACAGCTACCGGTGTGCTAATCACTGAAGAATTCAAAGAGAAACAAGGTACTGAGGCTAAAAGGAGTACACTGCAGCATATATAATGGAAATGAAGTGATGGAAATGAAGCGAGGTTTTGAAAATCATTCATTTTCAATTTGCTTACCTGAATTAGCATGATCTTACAGGGGAATGCTGATTTCCAGCCTGCAAGCATGTTTTGCTTGATACCTGGGACACTGCAGTTACTCGAGATTAGTATCTGTCTCTGTTATAGTGATACAGGACATGCATGTGTTGAACAGGAAAGGAATTGCTTGCATGACAGCTCCTCTTCTTCAATACCTTGGTCTTTAGTCTGATTTTTTCTCTTGTGTGGATGATACCTCTATAGAGAGAGAAGAAAAAGAAGGATGTGAGAATGCACATAGGTTAAAGCAATTAGAAGTAAAAAATAGGAATAAATATAATCATAGATATAGGACTGCTCCTGAGTGCCTACAAATAATTATTCCAGAGTTTAGTAGCAATTCTGCTTTACGTCTTTGGGATACTTTATGAATCTCGGTCAATTCAAATCTACCGCATCCCTCTAAAGAACAGACCCAGTTTCTAGGTGGGGTAAGTCATAAACCAGGAGGCCTGACTGAAGAAACGTGAGACGCGTGTGACCAGACAACCATCCTTCCTCCCCTTGGGAGCCCCGTTGGCAAAGGTTGGACAGAAGGAGTAATTAATACTGGCAATGAAAGGCAAATGAACTATTTCTGAGTAGGTGAAGGAAAAGGGAGAAGGTGACCTGGAGGTGCTGACTTCTTTCTGTACCCCAGGAGATCCGAGTTCCTCCATTGGTCTCACCATCTAATAAGAAATAAATGGGCATGTGGAGAGTTACTGAGGAGAGAGTCATGAGGATGAAATGCTAATTGCAAAAACGAGCTAAGCGTGATGATTTTCTTATCCAGCCCCCTTTTCCTGGATGAGAGCAGCCATGAGGTGCTGTTAATGATGAGGTGGGATTTCTCTATTATTCCTTCAGACCACAGGGCTGGGACAGCACATGGAGTAATTAATTTTGACTTACAGAAGCTGCATTAAATTGGATAGAAATAGGTGAAAATAGGATTAGGAATGGAGTTTAGCCAAGAGCAAACAGAATTAAAACTCTCTAAAAGCAGGTCAACACAGCTGATGCCATTGATGCAATGAAAGTGGACAGCTTGGGACATTTCTGAGTGGTAGCGTCATGTCAGAAATTGTAACCTGCCCAGAACTCGACTGGAAAGGGAGAATTAAACCAGCAAAAAGTGATTGTTGCTGCTGTTGTTGTTGGGTTTCTGGCTGTTCTGTCTGGTCTGAGCTTTCTGGCTTCTAAGGCTCAATTTCGAAACTATTATGGAGAACAAGCAAGAGCCTCCATAAACCCCAATAAATACGCGCAGTGCTTTCAACACATGCACTGAAATCTAATTAGTATGGGATTATGCTTGTCACAAATCATCAGAAATGGAAGGATCCTGAACATGAAAACCGACTCCTCTCCCTGAAAAGCCTTCTCACAAACCCCAAAGGCAAACCAGGCTCAGGACAGTTGCTTCCATCAGCCTGAGGTCATGTCTTCAACATGTACATGACTCTGCTGTGTACATGACAGTCTCCATCCACTGTCTGGGGCCAGGAGTACATATACTGGAGGGCCTGGCTTAGTCCAGTTCTGTTGTAAGAGGATAAGGACACTCTGCTCTGGTTGGGTTTGATCTGGAAGTTTGTTTGAATTCTCTGAGAGTTGGTAGAAGTCTTGAGTGTGTTTCCCATTGCTCTGCTTTATTCCAGTGTAAACCCTGTAGACTACGCTGGACCAGGTTCTGTTCTCCCTTACCACTGCATAATGCCATTGAGTTAGTCCTTGTTTAACCTAATGTCATGGGTTCAGCAGTAGCAGCCATTTTTCCCCTTCTCGGTAGCTGGTGCAGCACTGTGTTTTTGACTTGTGGCCTGAGAACAGCGCTGATAACACCAA
>JAOEHY010029610.1:2270-27255 GCA_025447955.1 Psilopsiagon aurifrons | reverse complement strand
CCTCACAGGGAAGAGCTTCTGCCCAAGAGCTCATCTCAGTCTCCCCTCTGGCAGTTAAAGCCATTCCCCTTGGCCTCTCCCTGCAGGCCCTTGTAAAGGAGAATCTCTAAAAGACGAATTCCCAGCCCCTGTACAAGGCTTTTCAGCTTCACACAAGTACTTTGGCGAACATTAACTTATGAGCACAAAGCTTTACATTTCCCCCTCTTCCTGGCTTTATTAAATAGCCCATCAAGCCAAAGGGTTTGTCAGTGTGTACAGTGGCCACTGAAGGTCCCCTTTCATGTGGGAATCCAATTGCTGCAGCTACCAGGAGCAGCACATAAACATGGATTTCGGTTGTTTTCTCTGGGGTTTCCATGGTTTCCATGGTTTGTGTCCTTGTTCTAAAGTAGATGCTCCACAAATGTGTTTTCTTTGGTCTGAGGTAGCACAGAACATTGCCAGGAAACCTCGGGAGTTGGCCAGTGCTCCACAGCCCTGGGAAGGGGCATCACCAGCCATGGGGGCTGCCCTGTCCTCCAGTGGCAACAGCTAATAGGATAGTGGTGCTCAGACACATACAAGAGCACAAGTGCAAAGTCAAGGCAATCAGCCCTGGCAAAACAAACACACTTTAAAATCCCCTCTGAAAGGCAGCTCCTTAAACACAAGACACACAGAGCTCGATGGGTTCCCAACCGCCTCTTTAATTGCCGGGATCTTTCCTTTCCCTCGTTACTGGATAATTCTGCAGGTGTTACATCACATTCCTGCTGGGAAGATCAAAGCCGAAGTGCTGGCAAGCTCAGCCCAACACAGAGTCATTTCTGCTCTGACCCCCACAAGCAGCCATGCGTGCGGTGCAATGGAGACACAGTCTGTGGGGACAGAGGGCTCTGCAGGGACTCAGACAGACCCCCAAAACACCCGTGAGGTCCTTGAGGGTTGCTGTGGTGGGAGAGGGCACAAGCTGGGGAGCACTGGGGTCTGGGTCTGCTCTTCTTTGCAGGGTTATTCTCACTGTCAGGCAGGAGTGATGCCAGGTCTGGAGGCAGAGCACTGAGCTCTGTCTGCATTCCCTGCTCCAAGTGAGGGGCAGGATTGTGCCAAAATGGCACAAACAGCGGATGGGGGGGGCACCCATGGTAAGAGCCCTGCTTTGTCAGTGACTTCTCATGTGGCCTCGGCCAAGTCACTCAACCTGGCGGTCTCCACACTCCACATATACAGCAGGAATGTTGTACACAACGTGAATGTCACACACAGTGGGATCTCGTACACAACATGGATGTCACACATAGTGGGATATCGTACACAGCCAGGATGTCATATCAGTTCCTGCGTGCCATGGGATACGCTGTTGAGGCTGGATGCCTGGGTAGATGTTAATGGACCAAATGCTCCCCTGTACCCAAAGTAATTTCCAGCCCTAGAGTTAATGGCCTCCAGCCTTGCCTTTTGGAGGTGGCTGTTTCCAGAACTCACTGAGTTCGCTCTGTACCCATGTGCAGAGGGGTTGGTGGGAGCATTGGCCTTGGGAACCAACCATTCCAGGCAGTTGGGGACACAGCGACGTGGGCTCATCCTCAGTTCCCGGAGTCTTGGAAGCAAAGCAGGTCCCACCCCAGTACAACACAGTGGAAGGTGCAAGGGCTCGGTCGCCCCTCTCTTTGTCAGCAGTGCAGGGGGAGGAGGTTAATATGGCTTTTTATCTTGACAGTGGCTCATTACCTTAAGTCAATTCAGATCTCTGCCAGACCACTTTCCCTTCCTCTGTGCAGCGTTTTGCCTCCTCCCCCTTCCTCCTCAGAAGGTAACACTATCTCCTGCTTGGGCATGCATTCCTTTCTAATAAGGTATTATGCCTCTATTTATATGCATCTTAGGTGCAGTCTGAGGCAGCTGCTGCTCTCCAGGGCCCTGGATGAGGAGCAGAAAATTGGATTCAGCCTGGAATGTGCGGGTGCAGTTGGACATCTGCGCCCAGCCAGGGGCAGCCCTTCCCCTGTGAGGCTTTAACAGTGAGATGATGCTCCCTTTGCTCCGGGCTGGATGGGCAGGGTGGTCTCCTTGGGGTCCACCCAGCCTCAAGTGATCTGGATCTATAGACCCAGGACTTTGGGAGCTCTGCTGCTTGAGAAGGTGTTTGCAGAGACCTTGTGAGATGGACACGTGGACCAAGGGGTGACCGTGTAAGCACAGCAGGGTTGAGGCTCCCAAATTACCGCCCTGTGCAACGGATCCAGGATTTCAGGCTGCTTCCAACTGGCTGTGCATGGTTTGCATGGCAGATGTCTGGGAGTCCCGCCTCTGCCTGCTTCCTGATATCACTCCTTTGCTCTGCCATCCAATCCCACCGTGACAAACGCGACACAAGGACCCAGCTGGACTAAACTGAAATCGTGTGGTTCAGCATCCCTTTCTGGATTAAGCTATTAGGGACCAGACTGCCCAACTGCGCCAACTTTCCATAATGATTTTCAAAGCAATAAACCCTTTTCTTTGGAGCAAGGAGGGAGCTTGGTCCGTCTTTAGGAGCAAGCACTGCTCACAGGATGATACTGCAGTTCTGCACGGATGAGATGAAGTGACTGCTTTGCTGTTTGCCTTCTCCCCAGGCTAAAATCCCAACCTTTGGAAAGTCAGCGTGGCTTTTGCAGCTGTCCTTCACGAATGCTATGCTTCTGCACATCCCTTGTACAGAGGCTGTGTTTCACCTGAAACGTGACTTTTCCCTTTGAGCCGACACATGATGAAACCTGTGGACATGGCCTTTCCCCTCCCACCCTGGAATGTGGTGCAGGGCTTTTGTAGGGGATCCAGTGGGAATTGCAATCCCCACACCTTGACCTCAGCAGGTCAAGGCACGGGAGAGGCAGTGCCAGGGCTCATCAAGGAGCTAATTAATGGCCATGATGCTGGAGTGGGAGCCCAGGGCTTCTCCTCCCTGGTGGGGAGAGGGCAGGGTGAGCAGGGCTCTGACATCAGCCCTTCCTCCCTGATTAGCTCTGTTCAGCCTGCACTAATGAGCCTGAACTCTGAACCTCCCTGGGAGAGGGGGGATCTGCCTCTCTTGGGCCTGATACTGGGGGGATTTGCCTGGGAATGGAGGCTGGGAAGCATGTGTTTTCCTGCCTCTCTGTCTTTATGTGCAGTGGGGATCATAACGCAGCCCAGCTGGAGAAGCAGGGGTCAGATTAATTGGTCACTGGCATACAGGCTTCAGCCTCCACCAGGAACCAGTAGATAGCCCCTGTTAACCCTTGTGCCATTCAGGGCTCCCCCAGCATGGTTTTGAGATGTTCCAGAGGAAGGAGGCAGTAAGTTGAAGTCTGGGGGTGGCCTGGGGAGGGGATATGCAATCCAATGGGGTGTGCGGATCTGCGCATCCTCTGACACAGCACTGTGATGCTGCTACAGCTCCCCAAGGCACAGTTCCCACCCCAAGCTAATTCGTAGGGGAGGAAATAAGGGGTAGAGAGGAAACTGTGTGTTGAATGAAAGGTCTGTGGTATTCAGGTGGACTGGTTTGGCCCCCTGATACTGACAGAGGTGCTCTGGCTCTTTCTGAAGTGGCATAGAAAATAGCTCTGTGTCAGTTCTGGTCCTTCCAAGTCCTCATTTCCACCACAGTTTTCCCAAATACTGACTTTAGGGAGCACTTTTATTTTCAGAGGGATTAGTTTACAAACAGCTCAAAATGCTGGTTTAGTGTGATAAAGAAGATGCAGCTTAGCAATGACCACAACCTTCTCATCTTTCCAGGAATGGAGACTGTCTTTACTGCCCATCAGCTGATTTAATCATTCCTGATGCCAGAGGAACAAGGATCTGTGCCTGCCTTTTGTCCCTGTCCTCTCCAGGAATTGCAAGCTTCAGACCCCAGTAGGAGCAAGCAGGGAATTACTTAGGTGTGCTGTGGATTCTCTGCCACTTGAAGACTTTAACCCCAGGAGTTTTTCCCAAGGATCTGCTATGGCTCACACAGGGCTCCTAAGCTTGGTGTGGAAAGGTATGTCCTGTATTACATGTGAAGTCAGACTTGATGATCATAATGGCTCTGTCTGGCTGTAAGGGAATAACATCCCATGTGGGTTTCCCTTCTCTTTCATGTAGGAATATTCTCAAGGAAGGCTCGCAGTGGAGGTGAAATGGCAGCTCAACACTGAAGCAACAAGCTGAGGCTGCAGGGAATGGCTCAGGGGGAAAATCAAAGGGAAGATGTCTTTGTTACCAACCCAGCTGCAACTTCCTGCTCTGGCTAGAAAATACCCTAGGAGGTGACTGTTAGTGGATTGCATGCCTTTGCCTTGCCTTGCTTCCCCATAATAAGTGAATAATGAGCTTGTAGGACAAAGGAAAGGTGGAATTCCCAGAAATTATCATCCAGAGGTAAGCACAAAGAGAGTCTCTGTCTTCACCCATCAGATCCCTATAAGCAGATTGACATTGTCACTGAAGGAGAGGTCATTCCTCCACTAAGCACAAGCTATAAACAAGTACTTTGGATGCAGTGGCACTCCTGTCAACTTAGAGCCATGCCTTTGAATGCAGGGGATGGATCTAGCACTCCAGCCAGAGTCAATGGACCAGTTTCCATAAGGGGTGTATCCTTCGTATTTCTCTTTTTGTCACCCCAGCCTTTAGTCCTGATGATGCTCCAAAGCTCTTTCTCCCCTTGGGGTTTTTGACCGATGTGATGTGGATCTTGCAGTGGTGACTTTGCATTATGGCTTTGGGATGAGGAAATCTGGCCACCCTGCTCTGGCTAATTCGTTTACACCAACTGGGGTGTTTTCCTAACCGAGGAGCCAAATGAACTCTGCAATCATAATGTGCATTTCATATCAGAAATGTAATTTTATTTATGGTGAAAAATGAGATAATAGGACCCAGCGTTTCTGATGGGCTGGTGGGAACATAACTGGTGTTTTGACAAGCAGCTCAGTGGGTACAACTGATGTGTTATACAACACTGGGAGAACAATGGTGACATTTTAGTATGAGCCACCATTTTCCAGCAAAGTACCAACATTCTGGGAGGGAAATGCCTCCTCTTTCAAAAGCTGAATTGTTCAGGTGCAGTGACAGAAGTGCAAGCAAAAAGCAGGTTTTGTTGGTGGATGTACAAGACAAAGCCTGTACATCAGGCTTTGTTGGTGGATGTACAAGGCTATTTGCTATTTGGCCTTTCAAAACCACTGTCTGTGTTGGGCTGGGTGCAAAATGAGGAGCCTGGGGGATGAAGGCAGTGGTGGCTCACCTGGATAAGGAAGCTGGATTCCATGGGCTTGAGGAACCTGCCCAAGGTCTGATGCTATTCAATCTTCTAATTAATGACGAGGATACCCTAACTGAGTGTATGATCATTAAATTAGCACCTGATCCTGATGCTGGAGGGTCTGCCTTGTACTGGGTGACAGGTTGGAACTCCGAACAGGACTGAATGGATGACCCACAAACTAGGATGGGCTGAGTAATGAGTGCAAGGTATTGCAGGAATAACCCATGAGCAATTGGAAAGGATGCAAAACCAATCAGTCAGGCAGGGGTTCTGCAGAAAACAGCCTGAAGTTTATTACAGGCCACAAGCTGAGCATCAGTCAACAACTTAATGGAGAAAGCAAAGGGATGAGGTCTGTTTGGCCTCCAGAAGGAAGTACTGGAAAAGCAGATGAGAGCACTCTTCAAAACCCTTCTGCAAGAGAGGGAACGGTCAATTCTTCACATGGGTGGTGGAGAAGAGAGGGCTTAAATGTCAGTAAAAGAGGTTCAGACTGGATTTTGCTGAAAGCTGCTATGGGAGAAGGATAGTGAAGCAATGTCACAGATCTCCCACCAGGGTCTGTCTGCTTTAAGCACACAGCGAACAGTGGAGAAGCTGATCCTGCCCACACAGAGAGCAGCATGAGCACTCTCCATCAGCCTGGTAGTAGCTTTGTTTTCATGGGGCTGATGAGTTGCACCCAAAGGGCTTAGCGGAAACCTCGGCTCCATTCCTCTGGGGTAGAAACAGTTTATTCTTGCAACCAGGTATTTGTTAATTACCTTCCACACGGCTGCGCCGCCTTTTGCTGTGCTGTGATTATGTTACCCAGTGAAAAAGGAGCTGCGGTAACAAGTCAGAGCATAGGAAGCAGAGGAAGGCTAATGTTTCAGTGTGCTTGTATGCTAAGCTCAATCCTCTTCTCCTAAATCCTCTTAACCTCTGTGGGTTTCTTTTCAATCACCTGTATTTGAATCAAACTTTGCTAACATGAACAAAACCCAAGCAACAGAAGGTATCTTCCTCTACCTGGTGAGATCCACATGCTAACTAACCCACTAAAACATTTATGAATAGACTAAATGCTGATCATTCGAGCTGAAAGTCGCCGCTGTCGTTCTTGCCCCATGTATTGTCTAGTTATGCATTGTAATTTTAGGCTTTGCTCGAGGTACACATCTTTTAAGATGGCTGTGACCAAGTAATCAAGGCTGTCATCACAGCAGAACCTGGCACTCGAGTCTAAAATCTCCCCACTGGTCTTTTTTCATTTCCTGGCTCAGCATCAGGGGAACAGATTATGTGATCCGATAGGTAAAATTATCCCATCAGAGGTGAATGTCCTAATGAAAGGCTTTTGCAGGCCTGGTTCTATGATATCCCTGAGAAGGGTACATTCATTTGGAGCCCTTTATTGAAGGGAATGCTCCATCCCTACAGAAACACAGCGGGACAAAAGGTGATTCTAGCTGCTAAGACACCCACAGCTACACATGCACAGGTCAAGGATGCAAAACTGTTGCATCTCCCTGATAGAAGGAGGGAGGGGAAAAAGGAACAACAAGAAAACACCCCAATGTTGGATGTTTGGCTTAAAACTGAGACTTGCTTTTTACCACCTGGTTAAACTTTGGGGTGACGAGCACTACTTGGCCTGTCTGTACAGAAATAATCTAGAAGACTTAATAGATATTTGGGGGGAAACTTGATCAGAGTCAGGGAATATGCAGAATGAAACATGGAAATCTTTCTGGGTGACCTTTTCCAAGACGTCTTCCCATTTCTCTCACTGTTTGGTCAGCTGCTTTCTCTTGAAAGTGTGTTTTGAAAGGAGCTTTTTTAAAAGTGGGCAGAAAAGCTTTCTGAGATATACTTTAAGTGACGCAAAATAGTCAGTGAGGATGAGAAACGTGGCCTGTTGGGCACTGCCCTTTCTCCGAAGGGTCCTGCCCAAGAGCTGGTGGGACAGCTGATGCACAGAGCATCTCCCGGCTGAGCTCTCTGCTTGGGAGTTTCAGCAGCTGAAGGAAGAAATGAGGATGTGTCCCTCTATCACCCTGGGGGATTTTGGGGAAGGAGGAGGGTAAAGGGGAGAAGAAGCTCGGTGTTTGTACTGTTAGGAGTGGCTTAAAGGGATGCGAATGCTGGTCAGAGGGAGGAGAATGCAAGCAGGAAGGTGTGGTGGATCACTTGGGTGGTGATGTGGTGGCTGAGCCGGGCCCTTTATAACCCCGACTCAGTTGTGTTTCCACACCAAGTCCTACAACTCATTTCATCATCCCAAATCCCCCCACTTCCCACAATGGTCCACCCTCTACAGTGGTTGGGATTTGTTCCTGCTTCTTGGTAAGGGAAGGGGAGATGGAGGCGAGCACATTGCACATCTGAAAAGTGTGTTTTCAATTAAAAGAAGAAAAAGAGCTCCAAAACGCACAGTGGGTTAAACATTACAGTAAAAAGCATTCAAGCTGCTCTTCCACTGCAAAGTAACCAACAGTTTATGTGTGTGATTGCAGGCAGGTGGTTCCTGTTCGTATTAAAAATGAGTAATTCAAGCTCTCAGAGGATTTCTTCAGAGACAATCTGGACAGACCTGGAAGTCCAATGTGCCTTTTAAACCATAAGTGTTTCCCCTCTGCATCCCAGCGTTCTCCTTCCCAAGCATTTTTAAGGAGCTCTTGGCCAGCAGGTCAGGATCATCTCACTGTGTTCAGGGAGGGGAAAACCTGTTACCGTAAATTAAGACATTTTCCTGCAGCCTTCGGGGAAGTGCATACTGGAGCTCCTCACTGGTGGTGGGTGGGAAACAGTCGGTCTTGCTCATCCATTTCCCAGTCCCTTTGCCCTCAAGGCTCTGCCCCTGATGGGATGACACCACCACCCCATCCCAGCCTCCCTGGGGTCGTGCTTTCAGCTCACTTGTAGCTGTGCTGGGTTGGGTTCTGCTCACGCCTGGATGAAATAACCTGGTGTGCCCCAGCCTGGGCTGTTTGTTGCTCATGTGCTGTCTTACGTTGGAGAGGGGACTCTTGATGCTGTTAGCGTGCTGCTGGTATCTAAGGGTGTTATAACACAGACATGTAACAAATCACTGATGTGCTTCAGTTTCCAGTGAGAGCCACCTCTGCGTGTCTATGGGTATCTTGGTGGTCACCGTGGCTTTTTCACTCCCAGCACTGGCTTCCTGCCTTGCTCACCTTATGCCACAGTCCCACTTTCAGTCATTGTCCCAGCAATTAAGATGTGGGTCTCCTGCTGGCTTTGCTTAATCAGCAAATCACCTTACCAAATGGTTTCCCTTAACATTATGATGCAGCCAGACCCTTTCTCTGCTGTGTGATTACAAATCCAACCAAGGCTTGCAGGAGGTTCTCTCTCAGTGTGATGGGTTTGTTTGGACAAGGGCTGCTCCTCAGGTGCCCTCTGTTGTCACTGCTTTGCTTTAGAAACACCTGATCCCTTTTGAAGGCGTCGTGGCTTCAGCTTCCCCATGCTTTGGGCTATAGTTGTTTGGAGATCCTCATCACCAAGGCTCCATCCAGCCCCTGTGCCTATTGCACAAAGGAGAAAGCAACTTTCATAATATTTGAGAAGAAGGCCCGAAGGCTGCTCTGCAGTTTAACTTGATCACCCGGGGGAATAAAAGAATACCACATGCAGAGATCTTTTACTTAACATTGCGATGTTTAATCTTGCCCAGTCAGCAGTTTTTGAACATATTCCAGGAAAGCTTTTAAGCCCGATAAAGCCAGGGCTTTTGCATTTTCAAGTGATACTTTAGCTACGAATGACATGCTCTACTTGTCATTTGGCTTTAAAGGAAGGTAATTAAAATCTTCCTAAGAGTACAGTTACACCGGGGAAAGAAAGAAACATAAACTAAACTAAAGAAGAGCGAGACAAGCCCACAAAAATGCAATTTAGCAGATGTAAAATGTAAAGGAAAACTGTTAAAAGATAAAAGTATCAAATACACAATAGCTGTTTGCCGAAGGAGGACTAATGATATGGGAGGTACTAAGACTTACACTCAAAAGCATGGGCAAGGCTAGGGAATTTCCAGCATATATTATTTGCAGGTTTTAAGGCCATTGGAAGCCACAAGAAACAGCAACTGCCTATTGCAGTCCTGGCTGCAAAAGACATCCTCTGTTATGCGAGGTGTGAAGAGAAGGTGAAAGACAAACCCAGCTGTGAGCCCTCACCCGAAGCCAAAGCTGGGTGGGGGCAAGTGAAGCTTCCCAGCAAGAGTTCTGGGGGCGATCACCCCCTATGATGGCTACATGAAATGTATCAGATGGGG
This sequence comes from Psilopsiagon aurifrons, assembly GCA_025447955.1. Lineage (NCBI taxonomy): Eukaryota > Metazoa > Chordata > Aves > Psittaciformes > Psittacidae > Psilopsiagon > Psilopsiagon aurifrons. The sequence continues at coordinate 17,704 of JAOEHY010029610.1, read as the reverse complement.
TTCAAAGACGTCTCTTCTGGGGTTTGGAAAGGCAAGGTGAAGTCATTCCCAAATCAAGCCAGATGTGCTGGTGAATCCATGCAGGGTTATTCCCCTGAAGGAGGGAAAGGTGTACATCTCCAGAGAGGTTCCTAACATCTATACTGGTCCGGAGAAAAGCACAGCCCTTGCACAAGGGCAGCAGGAGCAGGGGGAGCAGATCCAGACCTTGCCAGCCCCCCAGGCACAGATCTCAGCATGTTTTGCCCCAAAAGGACCGCAGCAGGATCTTCTCCTTCCAGAAAGCCTCGTGTTGCAGTGCTGTTGTTAGTTTTGGTCTGTAGAGAGGAAAAGGAGCATGACTGAGGTGCATCATTCCCAGACAAAACCTTCAGTCCCAAACAGCTGGAACAGTTCAGAGACGTTCCAGTGTAAAAATGGAGAAATGAAATTTTCTCCTAGGATAACATCAAGCCTGCATCATTCAACAGCCTCTGGCATACCCAGCCGTTGAGAGAGGGCTGCTGATGAGTTCAGCAAAAACAGACACTATCCATCTCTCTGGGATCAAATGTAAAATAAGATTCCCTATTTTTTTCTCTTTTGGGTCATGCTCTGATACCAGACCAGCCGGAGCAGCTGGTGGTTTGAAACCTGGAACTTCCCTCGTGACAGCGGATTCCCCTGGGCCCCACGTATTTATTGCTATCATTTGCCACTATAAAATCAGCAATCTCTCTGCATGTAGTAGTTTCCCTTTGTTAGTGATTATTACTCCCTGATGCCCGTGTCTTTGAGACAAACTCTCCTTGCTCCAGACAGGCACAAATGCCAGCAGGGAAGAGAAGCAAGTTTCATCCTCAGACTAAAAAGCAGAAGAAAGATGACTGCAACAAATCCAACCGCACCCCAGTCCTTGTCCTTCCTTTCTGCAAGTCAAAATGAGCTCAGTAAGAGGGACAAACTTCCTCCCAAGAGCCCCTGAAATGACTTTGCTGCTTGCCTCAACAGCGTGATGTGAGCAGTTTGATGGGCATGGAGGGAGTGGAGGTGTTATGAAGGGAAAAGCATCTTGTGCGGTTCGGGATGGAGCAAAGTGGGTTGACAGTCAGCCACAGGGTCTATTCAAGAATGGGTGTGTTGGTCCAGTGGGAAATGGTGGTGGGGAGATGCTCCAGACTCCCATGCAGAGGAACCACCAGCTTAATACATGGAAGCTGTGGCACGGAATGGGGATGGACCTGCCTCCTCAGGGTGGAAACAGCCTCTTGGAGTGGCATCTCACCATCAAAGGCACTTCAAGCTGGTTTTCCCCTTGCTCTGCTGAATACCCACCTCCGGCTCCAGACGGAGTCGTCTCTGGGGTTACATCTAACACAAATTCCTCCCTGACCTCGAAATATTCCGAGCACTTGAAAGCCTCCCTATCCCAACAGACGAGTTTTAGCGCCTCGAAGCCTTTGCTGGCGAGTCCCAGCAGCAGGTGGAACACGAAGAAAACCCCAACCCAGAAGCCAACATACCGTGCTGCTCCCTCGGAGACTGAAGGAATGGTAGGAAAGTTGCAATGCAGTAGCAGAGATGAAAGATGCTGCAATGACTTTTTGCTGACATGTACAAATGTGATCCTGACTATTAACTTTAATGACCTGCCATTATGTGAGGGAAAAAGAGGGAGGGATCTCATTTTTTGTAATTACTTTAATTGCCACCCTGTGGTCTTGTTTCGTGCTGCTGGTTTTGCAGTCAGGTGGGAAAATACCCCAATCCTCCCTTTCTGACCCCCTGGTATCTCATATTTGGGTTCTCTTCTATCCCAGTTGTAGCAGAATCTTATCATCTGGGGTACCTACAAAATGCTTCTGAGGATTTGAGTGCTAAATGAGAGCTCAGATTTTTACTACAGCTTTCAGATGGTGGAACTGCAGCTACAGATGGATCTTTACAATTTAAATATAATTGAGCCCTTAAACAAACCATGGGTTTGCAAAGCGTGAGCCAGTGGAACTGGGAGAGGCTGTAAGTAAAGGGATGGAGCACATTTCCTTGTGTGTGAGGGAGACTTGATTGTGTAAGGGCTGTTTATTCTGGTTAAGTGCTCTATTAAAGTTAATGAGACTAATTTCCTTCATCCAGCAACTTGCAGTGGTCAGAGAAACAGGATCAGGACAGGATTTTCAGTCCCCATATTGCATGTTCAATAGTATCTATAATCAGTTAATTACGCAATAAATACGAATGATTATCCCATGAGGAGAAGATTATGACACTGAACATATTAGTCTTTAGCAGTTGTGCTTTCTGTCCATTGTTCAAAACGCTCTCCAGAATGGGGAAACATTAATGTTCTTGGGTTTAGAGACTGAGAAAGTGAGGAAGAGGAGGATGAAATCCAAGAGCAAGGCCAACGGAGGGATCCAGAAGAGAAGTAAATGATGCATCCACAGGGCTCTGCTGTCTCCAGGCGTGTATCCCTCTTGAGCCCAAAATAAGGCTTACCCTTTGGACTGGGTGTTTCGGGTTCTGCTCCAACCTCCTCACTCCACTGGCTGCATCTAGAGAAAAACTAGTTTACTTTTCCAGAAGCTTTTATTTTTTTGGTGAAAAAAGTGAATTCCATCACAGTGAAACGTGTAATGAATTTATGATCCTTTTTCCCAGTGATTAGGTTTGGAAGAAGCAAAGAGATAACTCTAAGAAAGCACTCAAAGATCTTGTTTTGACATTTCTCAAAATGCACTATTTCAATTCTTGTTTCAAGCTTTCCCTTAATTGTGTAAGTGGTTCCAAACTGTTTTCAAGAAATCAATGAGAGGGATGGTTTCAATTTGATTGAAATGTAACATTTTATGCGACCCATTCTACTTCTCTTGCAGTTTGTGATTTGCCAAATGTTAGAGAAAAAAAGACCTGGTTTTGATCCAGCCCCAAGTGATTTTTTTTCCATAGCTTCTCAAAAGTGCCAATAAGCCCCAAGCCCCCTTTTCCTTACACTGCAGCTCCCTTCAGTGCCTCCCTGCTTCACTTTCCTACATGTAAAATACAGGTAATAATTTCCTGTCTAATGGAAGGTTGAGCTAATGAACTTCAGACCACTTGGACATCCTCGGTTGGAAGCAGCTCATGTGTTAACAAAGACCTTTGGTACTTCTGGGCGCCTTTGGAAGAGGTGGAAGCAGGAGCAGGGAAGGGTCCAGGAGCTGAACGTGATGCAGGGACACGTTGTACATTTCTGGTGGCTTCCCATCACCCACAGAGAGCTACCCTGCAGAGCCTTGGCGGGGTTTATTCTGGCAATAGGCACGGGCTTTCACACCTGTACACAGGGCTCTGCATTGCTGAGTTTGGGCTCAGCGCCCAGGCAAGGAGCTATTTTGAAGTCTCAGCAAGCTTAGCTTTTGATTGAGGCTGAGCTTTTATTGCCATGAGTTGGGGGAGGCCTGTATGTGAGCAGAGAGCTCGGCAGGTGTTAATCTTCAGCCTTTGACATGTGCCCTGTGGGGTACGAAGCGTAGAGAATTGCGAAGTCAAGACCTATTGTTGCATCCACCTTTCCTGCCACTTGTGCAGCCTCCGAAGCGTTTTCCTAACGGTGTTTGTATTTGCCCTTTGCTGTTTTACTCGAGTTCTTGAAGCAACTAAATTAAATCAAAGGCAAAATGGACAGTGTCTTTGGGGCTCCATAGAAACAGCACAGCTCCTCTGGGACAAAGATCACATACTTTGGGGGATTATGCTGGAAAGAGTTTAAAAGAAACTCTGTTAGAAGCAGGAGGTACCAGAAATGACAAACTGCTCCCCCCATCCCGCCAACTTTCCTACTCCATTCTTCAGATCCAAGTGATTTTACAATTTCCAATGAGCTTTGGAGGAGAAAACCAGCTTTGGCCTCAATCAAATCCAAGTGAGCAGCTGCATCAGTCTATTCTGTTTCCATGTGTTCCTGAAAGGGGAGGCTGGATGGCTGCATTTGCCTGCAGGGCAAATCTGATGGTCTGTTTCAGGTCTTGGGGCAAATACATGCAAGGGTACAGAGTTAGTGTTGGTCAATAATTCAAAGCTGTGTCCAGACAGATCCACCCAGCACTGAAGCCTTGGGGGAGTATTACATGCTTTATATGCTTTCTGACAGTCCTTCAGACAACCTGAATGAACACTCATCATAAATACATGTGAATAGTCGAAATATACCGAACCCAGACCTCGCACCAAGTAAGCAGCCATGTGTTTGTCACCTTTCTAGGTGGGCTTCAGTAGAAGAACTTCGTCATGAAGGAGGATCTTTATCAGTTCTTGTGGGATCTCATTGTAGGGCAGGCTGAGCTTGGGATGATGATATGGGTAGCTTTGCTTCTGAGATATGTGTTCTCTCTGTTTAGACAAGCAACATCTGAAGGGTCTTGTGAAGGAAGAAATGGTAGAAGAGAGATCTGGAGCTGTCTATATTGAAGTTCCTATATGTCCCTGTGACCACCAGTCCCCCGTCTGCTACCTGGCAAACTTAATGAAGCAGGACAAGAAGGACATGAGTTGTTAAAGCTGAGTATTCCTGCTCAGGGTTGAAGCTTGTTAATAAGGGAATTTTCTGCAGTGCTGTTTTGTGGAACATTAGAAAGCTTCCCTATCCAGGGCTCTTGGTCTGGTACCTTTAATCACCATTAGTCTCACAAGGGAAAAGAAGCAGCAAACATTCCTTACCCATTTTATTGTTTTCCACTTAGTCAACAGTTAGTATTTTTGGAAGTCTTGGGGTACTGATTGCTATAATCGTGTATCCCCCACAAAAGAAGAGCTCTCTCTTGCCTTTAGTCCAAACTGCTGGCCAACTCCAAGCAAAAGAATAAAAAGAGCTGAAAAAAGTGCTGCGTGTGTAATTTATCCGAATGCCATTGCACGCTTGGGAAGGGCAGCAGGGAAACCAACATTCCTGTCTCCAATGAGCATTCCACAGCAACTCATTGAGGAAAGAAAGAAAAAAATAGAAGCCAACACACAAAACACTCCGAGCAGCTTCCAAATGCCGCGATTTGCCCTGTAGAGAGGCAGAGTTGGCTTACCTTCTCCCCCAGCTATGCCTCCATCTCGTTACTCGGAGGTGCTAAGCAGCTTGGCTGTTCCTAACCCAGATTCTTTTGCAAAGGACTCTGTGCGCTACAGAAATCCTGTTATGTTGAAACAGGATCTCTAACAGGAGGAGAGGGGTGTCTGACCTCTATGTTCAGGACCAGATATAGAGGTAGTGATCTAAGACAAGATGGGCTGGAGCGCAAGGAACTTGAAGCTGTCTCCTATGCAAGGGGTGAATGTGGCTTTGACAGCCTGTGCTGGTGTTGAAGGACAAGGACTTGCTCATGGCTGGAGCCTGGTACTGGAGCAACACCTCCTGTATGTCCCACTTCTGCAGGTGTGAAAGCTGGTGGGATGTCAGCTTGACTGCTTTTACTGAAAGTGGTGAGACCCCATTGTGACAGGTTCAGTATCCCAAGGCATTGACTGAACGTCCACTGCTGTCAGTTTGCTTTAATGGATGTCTCCTGTCTCAGGACAAGGAGTAATCTGATGGTTCTTGCATGGATCCTGTTTCCTTTCCCAAGAAAAGTCATAAAGCTAACACATCACTGAATTATCGCAGCAACAGATCACTACAAGTACCTTGTACTCCTGATATCTCATCAAGGCTTGTATCTCTCAGATCCCTTATGAAATGGATGGGGTTTTGAGCAACCTGCCCTAGTGGAAGGTGTCCCTGCCTGTGGCAGGGTTTGGAACTGGATGAACTTTAAGGTCCTTTCAACCCAACCCATTCTATGATTCTATGAAATAAACCTACTGGTCAGCAGATGACTCGCTACCAGGGACTTCAAAGGAAATTCAATTCCTGAGAACTCTGCTTTTTTCCTTAATAAAGGTACTTTCTTTTTCTATCTATTTATTAATTACCAACCAGAGCTATTGTTATACCCTTTCTAATGACTTTCCTTCTATTCTCATTCTTGTTTGCTCTGGTATGAAAACCTAATTTAAAGAGAGGACTTCAATGAGATCATATTGCAGTGTGACAAAGGGAGGATGGGAGGTTGGAAATCAGGTGTCCTGGGTACAGCAGGGCGAAAGCACAGCCCGGTTGGAACGAGGACACTGAGTTCAATGGAGCCTGTGGCTGGCTCTGCAGAAACAGCCTTCGCTGAAAGGATATTGTTTAACGAGTTCTCAAGTTTACTTAGCTTGGGCAGTGAAACTTGTCTGGCCAGTTTGAACCATTTTCACTTCCTTGTTCTTGTTTGTGGAGGATGTGGGAAATGCACAGGAAAGATGCAGAAAGGATTCTGCAAGGGAAAGCTAACCCCCAGTAGTATCTTTTTGCTGAAAAAGAGGAGAATAACTCTAAGTTTAGACTTCTGTGTTCTTGATAACAGAAAGAAATTGAAAAATACACTGAAAGATCCATCACTTTTGAGAGATTATCATCACCGGTGCAAAATCCCATCCCATTTCACACTCTCCAGAGGTGCTGCCTGGTAAAGGGGAGCCTGACAAGCTGCTGGTCTCCATACTAAGAGGATATAAAGCTAATAAACCAGAGGGGAATTTGCCACCACATTTGGGTTATTATTTCAAACTGTGTTTATTGGGAATATCTTCTTTTCTTTATACTTTGAAGAAGTGCGTAGGAAGCTGTTTCCACATGCCAAGTGATGAGTCCTCCTGCCAGTCTCCCTCCCCATCAGACAACTGTTTGGACACGGTGCCATGCTCCAGTGGAGTTATATGATTTAATCCCCTGATGGGGGTATGTTAAAACTGTCTCTTTCCAAGACAAACACATTTTTTAAGGCTGAATCCTATGCCACATATCCTGGATACCAGGTGTAAGTCTCTATTCAGAGAAAAATCAGCACCCTCATTGCCCTTGCTTCCAGTCTATGTATCATATAAAGCATCTGTGTGTTTTTGGAATGAAAATCTCAGCTTAGGAAAGAGCTGTTTCAGCAGCACTGAGATCTTCTTTTAATCACCAGAATTAAGCATCTCTGATTTGTGCAAACTTCACTAAACATTATGTTTTTCAGGATGCTTCCACCTCTGAAATTCAGATTCTTTTAAGTTGTTTTAGTGTCTGAAGCTGGCAGTATTCCAACTCACTGTCTGCTTCCAAGCTTGGCTAAGCAAAGCAGCAGCCGCTTGGTGGACACTGGAAAGGAGGACTGTGCTTTCATACAGGTTTTGAGGCTTGTCCAGTCCCTACCTCCTCATCTGATATTGAAGCTGGATCGGGGTTGATATCGTGGCTGGTCTTTTAAAGGAGGCTGTCACCCACTTCTGAAGACTGGTGTATCCTGTGATGAATACCTGTGGGCACTACAGGGGGGCACACGGGGTGTTGGCCAGTCCAGGACTGCTTTTAGTAAGAAAGTTGGGCAGGTATTGCTGCTGTATTCCTTGCAAAGGTACTTGAAAATAAGAATAGGTACAGCAGTGCCTGTAAGAGGGACATCAACAAAACTTCTGGGGATGCAGCTTTAGCTGCAAGATGCTCATAGTATCGTGGCATCAACCAAGTTGGGAAAGCCCTTTAAGCTCACCCAGTCCAACCATTCCCCAGCACTGCCAAGCCCAACACTAACCCATGGCACTGAGGGCTTCATGTACATGGTGTGCGAACATTTGCAGGGACGGTGACTGCAGCCCTGCCCTGGGCAGTTCCAATGCCTGAGCACCCTTTGGAGCAGGAATTGTTCCTCATCTCCATCTAAACATGCCATGGTGCAGCTTGAGGCTGTTTCCTCTCATCCCATCCATTGAAAGCAGGCCCCAGCCCCTCCTGGCTCCATCCTCCTCTCAGGCAGTTGTAGGGAGCAATCAGGTCCTCCCTGAGCCTTCTCTTCTCCAGACTGAACCCCCCAGGTCCCTCAACCGCTCCCCATCACACTGTGCTCCAGGCAATGCACGGCTCCATTGCGCTTCTCTGGAATGATGTGCAGATACCAGCTGGCTCCTGGAGCAAGATGGGATCCTGGGAGAAAGATGGAAGAGAAAGCACCACTGTCTTTCTGCATCCTCTGTTTTTGCAGGCTAATAGGATCTTCCCCAGGGTCCACAAGAAAAGACACCTCAGGCATTCAGCACAACAGACAGGAGTAACCCATAAGCTCAACATCAGCCGAGGAAACCACCTCCTCTGTCCATGCCAGAGCCTGCTCTGCCGTTCCTGCTTTCCTGACATAACCAAGGGCTGTTGCTGAATCAATGGGAAATCAAAACCCCACAGCTGGCCGGGCCACCTGCGCCTGCAGCCCCCATCGCCCGTCGCTCCCTCCCTGGGGACAGCATCCAGTTGTGGATCAGGGCAGGGAATGCTGGCACGGGTCCGAGCCACGGGGTCAGCCGGGGAGGCAAGGGGCTACCGGCCCCAACACTGCGCCTGTTGTGGAGCGGGATTACTGCAGGAATTAGTGCCGGTGGATAGAGACCATCTCTCGGGCAACAACTGTGGGTGTCCTTTCCCCCAGCCCTTCCCAGGGAATCTGCCAGCCCGGCCCGTCTCAAATGCAGCCCCTGTGTGTCGGATCAGCACAGCTGTATGCGCGCCACTGCTAATCCCCCTGCACAACACGCCGTGCGCCAGCTGCCCGGCCCAGGGGCCAGGAGGCCGGGATGGTGCCAGGGTCCACCAAGGGACAGCCTGGACCCCCCCTCACCCTCTGACCTGCCGAGGAACTCGGCAGTCGATAGAGGGTTCTGGTTCCCATTTGTATAACGCAGCCGTGCTTTGGTACAGGAGGTGGGTGAGCCTCTGGCTCTTCTTGCTCAGCATCCTCCTCATCTCTCCAGTTGGACATCCCTAGCCCATTGCAGTGCAAAGAACGGTTGCAGTTTCAACTCTCTACTCTCCTTTTGGGCTTGCGTTTTCATGGCAGAAGGTAGCGATGCTTCATCGTCCCCACCTCTTGGCTGCATCCCTTTGGTCCACAGCAGCATGTGTGGCTTCGGGCTCAAGCACATGGGTACCACTACTGAAATCACTATCACCCTTCCCAAAGTGCTTTTAGATCTGAGAGAACAGTACAAGACATACCCCTCCCCTCCCCATTTTGGGGGTAATTAGTCCCTGTGAGTTAATATCCCAGCCGTCAGGCCCAGCAGATGGATTACAGATCCGCATCGCCCACACCGGATGAGGATCCTGTCACAGTGCCGTGCTCTGGGCTTCGGAACACGCAGCATGTTTGTCTCTGATTAGGAGTGCTCTTGCCTTCCAGCTTTCTGTCACCACACTATTGTTTTATAACTTGATACCTAATTTATTTTAGTGACAACAAATAATTTGGCAAGTGCTCTCCATTTTTGTTCTGGCAAAATCCTGCTCTCAGATTGATAAAGCTGTTAAGTTGGGGGGGGGGGGTATTTTGTTATGTTGATTTGGGGTTGAGGGTTTTTTTGGTAGCAACCTAAAGACATCAAGGAAATATTTGGAAAGGTTACCGTTGACCATTGGCACCCTGCCTTCCCTTCAGGGCTGCCCCTCAAAGGAGAAGCTGCCATGCCAAAAACGTGCATTGATAAAGGGATGGTAACACACAGAGACAAACCCCGCAGGGCTGGAAGCCGGCTGCATTGCTCTGCTCTCCCCTCACAGCCAGGATGATAATGTCATCCTATTGCCCACTCCTCTCCAAAGAGCCTGCCCTTGGTTCCCTGTCCAGGAGATGCAAACCCCTTCTCCCCAAGCAGGAGCAGCTGCAGTCCCTGTCCACAAGAGGATGGTGCAGCCCTTAGAGGGATTTCCAGGGGTCTTCCCAGCTCGAGAGAAGTCACAGGGAGATGCACAAGTCCAGCAGATGGGATCTGGGTGCTTGAATTGAAAGCCAATGGCAAATTCAGCAGCCGTTATTGCAAGCATGACCAGAAGCGACTCCCTGAAGCTCAGACAATGCCTCAGCAACAGGTTTGGCCTCAAGCCCCTGAAACCCCCATCCAACAAATCTCTGTGTCGTCCTCTTTCTGCATACAGGGTTGAACTCCAGCTTAAGCTTCCCATCTGTGTGGTGTTGCATTTGGAGTCCTCCTGCCTTTATGGGTGTTCCCATGGCAGAGCTGCAAGGAGGAGGCTGTTACCCTGTGTGCACAGAGGACATCCCATCAGACTTGCTCCCACTGGCTCATCCCAGGAGATGGAAACACCTGCAGGGTTGAATTCAGCTCCCTACTAAAGATTGGCATTAATGCATGCTGTAGGCAGCAGTAACCTTTAGGGTCTGCAAAACCAGAGCCTTGGAAGTGGGCAGAAATAGACTTTGTAAGAGGTCCTCTTCCTATGTGAGATATGGCTCTGACCTTATTCTGCCTGACCTCTGGGCCGTATCGGCTTGTTCAGCCTGCAGATAGGCTGATGGTTTGCAGAGATTCCCTCTCCTGGAAAAACACACTCCTTCTTTCTTCTGGGGTCCTGGGGAAGCTCTACTCTTATTTCGTATTCCGATAAGTAGAAACAAGGAGCCAAAGTGGAGCAAACCCAGATGCATTAATTAAACAAACACAAACTCCACGATCGCCGCATGTCCCCAGTGTGAAGCTGGCTCTGATTTATCAAGACACATTTGGCTTGTGAAGAATGAGGCCAAATGCTTTAACATCTACAGTTCTCAGCTCGCAGGAGCCCACAACACTTGACCTCCCTTTGCTGGCCTGTGGGCAGGCAGAGATGCTGCCAGCCCACGTAACAAGCCCTCCTTGTCCTCCCTGGTATGTGAGCCCACGGCCAGTGACCCGAGTGGGACACACAGATGGCACCACCACCAACCAGCTTCTTTGCAAAGAATAATGCCTCTGTAGTGTTTCTTTTCTTTAGCTCTAAAAATAAAGCAGGGAAACAAATGGGAAGGGACACATGGAGTGGGGAGCAGGAGCTGGGAGGATGGAGAGGAGCTGCGGATCTGCCTCTGGGATTCACAGTCTGCTGCTTTAAATTTGAAACGATATCCCTAGGGGACACTTGAAGTACTAAGGAAAGGGTGAATTGCAGGCCAATTAGAATAGTCATTATTAAACCAACCTCCTGCTGAGGCCAAAAAGAGTTCACTCTTGTATTGTTGAGTCTTCCAGTATATGATAAATTGCTGCAACAGGGAAGAGCCCTCCTCTCCTTGCCCACTGGGGAGAGGTCCAGGAAAGATGGGTTACACTGCACCAAAGGAGTTTTAAGTTGGAAAAATCATTCTATCTGCAAGGAGAAGCTGCCTTGGCTCAAAGTGGAGTCCTCATCTTGGAAGGTCTCTGAGACCAGGCTCGATGCACTGCTGCCAGGTACTTGGGATGACTTCTTGTTTTCCATCATTCAGTGACAATAGCATACCGCTTGTTGTGCGATGCCGGTTGCAGAGCTTCTTCATTCAGCAGATGCATCTGGCTTTGTTGTTACTACTATTGGATCACCATCAGTGGCCTCTGGTGTGTGATTTCCTCCCCCAGAGTTAACCCTTGTTTAAATCCTATGTCACAGCAGAGCAGACATGCTCCCCTGCAGTCCAGAAACTGCTCAGGCTCTGCAGCACCTTAGTTTGGAGACTTAAACTGAGCCTTATTTGTAAGCAGATGATGCAATGGTCAGGGCTGGCACCTAAGTCTGGGATTCGTTGTGCGAGTGCTATAATGCCCAGTAAAGCATTCGGCTAAGACCAAAGTACCACAACAAGCTGGAAAGCCACTTTCTCCATTGGCACTGCCCAAGGTAGGGATGTTTCCTTTGTATGGCTGATGAGGGTAAATCCATGGGATAAATTAGACTGTGTTTGTTTCTGGCTCAGAATGCCCTTGCCATTCCTGGCTGGAGAAACCTGGAGACTGCTTGGGCAGTAAAAAGATTCCACATCTTGGTGCACTATGGTTGTGGAAATTGGCGGCTATTTGTGGAAATTGGTGGTTGTTTCTACTCAGAATTGGGCTACCTGCAGTGCTGGGTTTATTTTCCTAACACAGCTGCTATCAGACCTATTGTTAAGGGGATAGTTCATATTTAAATATATACTGATAACTGGGAAGGCTCAAATCACTGCATACGTTCCACAGTTTGGTTTCGGTGACTTTTGAGCCTGTTCACTCTCTCAAGCATGCTGCAGTTGTGGTTTGTTCACAGGCAGAGCTCATAATTGCAGTTTCATATGGAAGGGAAGGCATCAGAATTCAATAACGAGTTTTTGATGGAAGGAGAATACCAGTAAGACAGAGGTCATAAAAATACCATACACGAACCCAGCTGTTTAGCCATTTCCTCCATTGCTCATCACTACAATGTCTGCTGGCTGAATGATTTCCTTTCTCTTTAAAGGAGAAAGGACCAGGCAACTGAAAAGAAATTAAGCCCTAAGTGAATGCAAAAGGTTCCCAACTAAAAGCATTTTTTCTTGCAAGTTGAATTATGTTGGTGGACACTATGAAAACACAGGCAGTGACTAACTGCAACTGTTTTGTCTACTCACGATTACAATACATTGAGATGTTTCTAAGCAGAAGGTTCTGTTACCCTGATAAGTGATAAATAGGTGAGGTCTTCCTCAATTGGCTCCAAATTTAGCTTGACCTCTAGGTCAAGTGGTTAATTAGGGGCTGTCAGCTCAGCAAGGTTCCTGTGAAGCTGTTTTAAGCTGTATTTAAGAGCGCTGCAAACCTCAAGCCAGGTTTGCTTTGTGCAAAGGCAATTTGGGGGTGAGCTGCTGCTGCTTGCAAGGGCTGCTGGAGCTGCATCTCCCATGCAGCTGGCTGCAAGGATGCTGCTGCTGCAGGGGTGCAGATGCAGGGATGCTGCAAATGCAGCTCTGCTGTTGCAGGGATTGCTGCAGATGCAGCCCTGTGGCCTTGGCTGAGATGCAAGCATGATCCTGAGCTCAGCAGAAAGGAACGGTGACACATCCCCAAGATCAGGTGGGTACATAACCTTCCTTTCTAGCTCTATTCTGGAGGTCCTTTTCACTTCTGCCTAACCTGGAGGGCCCAGAGGAAGGACTGAATGTGTTGTCCGTCCTTTCCCCCCACCCCTCCTGCTCTGTGGCCAGGAATTTCCACACTGTTCCTTAGGCAAGGGGTGATTTGGAGTCCCCTGAACAATCATCAGGAAGGAAGACAATAATGATTTTAAATGAAAATTGTTACAAGTGAGGAGTCCCTGTGCCAAGACGTAATTCATTTCAGGCTGCCTGTTTTGCAGCTCTTTGCCAATTCCTTCAGTATGTAATCTTCCCATTTCCTACAGGCGAGTTCTTTTCTGCTCACTTATAATTAGGTGTGTTTTTTAATCCCCTTCTCTCCCTAACCTCAGGCTCCAGGCTTGCAGCTTCCGAAAGGAGCTCATGTCCCATTAATTGTTTTCTCCTTATTACCCTGTTCTGCAGGGGAGAAGGGGGGTGATTGCAGAGAGTCAGAGGGAAGTGTTTTGGCTACAGCATCCTGGAGCAGTTTGGGAAGGAGGTGGGAGCCAGCAGAGCAGTTGCAAAGGGTTGGGGGCCTGATTGAGCTGAGATGTGCCCAGTGGCATCAGCGAGGAGTGGGAGAGAGCTTTGCCGTGGGAACAGAGGCATTCCCGGGAAGACTCTCAGCTGCAGAGCTGACTGCTTGACTTCACCCAGCAGAAACATCGAGCAGAGGCGGTTTCCCCTTTATTGCTTTGGGGATTTGACATGATTACATACATTAACTTGTGGCTTTTCTCTTGTAATTGCTGGTTACTTCCTATAAATGTGTATTCATGGATATACACACTCATATGCATGTATATACACACACATGCATGGATATGTCTCTGTACAGATTATTACTGGACTTCTCACACCTTATAGCAGGTCCTATCAAACACCAGCTACCAGGACTCTGAAACTATGCCCTGGGTGGTCTGGGGAATGGAACAGAATTTATCTGCCTATTTCTTATCTATTTGCTTTAAGATCTGAGCTCTACATTTGCAGGCCCCTGGGTAAGGGATAAAGTCACAACCGTTGTCTCAGGGGTGCCTGGGTAGAAGGAAGGGCTGAAGGCTCAAACGATGCTTGCTTCCTGAGCAGAGACAGCACCAACTGGTGCCCAGGCTTCCCCTGGTTTGCATACGAGGTGATGTGGGATGCATGCCAGGTTGCAACGAATTGGGATTTTCTAGATTTGAAGGTAATTGCTTCTGGTTTGTATCCAGAGAGTATTCCTTCAGTTTCATAAAGTACGTATTGTAGGAGGTGCGAGAGAAATTATGAGTTGGTTGTTATGGGGGAAGAGAACCTGGTTTAGGTGGTGCTCCTTGTGTATATAGCCTGAAAGGGGGAATTGAAACTTATGCATAGCTGGGCTGGGGTCAGAAGATACCTGCTTGGCTTGATGGAGCTAATGAGGATGAGACACATGGCCCCAATTTACTCGTGAAGAAAAGAGGCCAGTTACACTCTGCTTTTCCCTACTCAATGTTACACAGATCAGAAGAGCATTTTGTATGAAAACAGCCTGATTGCGCTGATTTTATATGATATCAATTCCATTCTGCAGGAGTTCTACAGCTCACCCCCAGAGGCAAGAAAGGGTTTGTTCCTGACCCTTTTAGCATGATTTAGCTTCTGGGTTTGAGATTTTCTTCCTTTGTCTTTTATTTCCTCAGAAACAGTGGAAATTTGCCACAGCTAGAAACAGGATGTTGAGCAAAGCTCACACTCTGCTCCTAGTGATATTAACATCTCTTGGATGTCTGGTGGATAGATCATCCCTCCATGCTCTGGGTTAAACAAACTGTCTGATTTAGGGTGCAGAAATAACTTCTCTCAGGTCACAAGGGTGAGGCCTTTGGCACATGTATGGGGGATCATTGTGGATTTCCCCCAGCAAATTCCTTGCTATTGCAGGAAACTTGACATTAGTGATGCTCTTGCACATTACAATGGTGGGTCTGTGTGTTACAAGGTGCTGAGAGGTTTCTGTGATAGCAGTGGATGGGAAAGGTAGGAGATGGGTGCCCTGGACTGAATGTGTCTCATTTTCCTGTTAAGTCAAAGAACTGGTGTGGATGTTGAGTGTGGTCCATTGCAGTCCTTTATTCCCAGACCCTGCTGTCTTTAGCATGACAAAAAAGGGTTTCTTAAATGTCTCTCTCCTGTTTTTCCCTACATCCCGGACCTAACAGTGCCTCCTGCCCTGTCTGTGCTCTGCCTGGTTTGCTCTTCTGCACCGAGCTTCATTTCCCCCAGCAAACCTCAGCGATGTTAAGCAGCAGACCACAGTAAAACCTAAATTTGAGTTGTTCGGGTCTGTAGGGAGATTTAACTCCTGCTAGCTAAGAGTATTGTACCTGGCATTGGTGCAGAGATAACTCATCAGGCAAAATGTTAACCTATCTGCAGCCAAAGACTTTGCCATTTGACTTAGGATAAAGAAAGTTATCAGCTAATTACAGCTGGCCTTGGAGCCTTTCAAAGGACTCACAGCGGTTC
>JAOEHY010029609.1:0-74163 GCA_025447955.1 Psilopsiagon aurifrons | reverse complement strand
AATGAAATAAGCCTAAAGTTCCTACGCAACTGAGCAGCAGCTAAGTGGGGGCTGTCAGAAACACTGTTTCTGGATTCAGACATCTCACACCTAGGAATGCCTTTCCAGAGACCAACATCACTTAGGAAGGTGCACACGGCATCAAACTATCAAAAAAATCCTCTACATCTGCATTTGGTCGGACAACAGCAAATTTCCCTGTGTCAGGCCAGGCAGACCTGTTATGGCCAGGGGATAAAAAGTGAGCCTGACCCTAGCCCTGCCAACTAATGAATTCTCGCTTTTTGACCATCTTTTTTGTTGGCTGCTGAAAGTTGGTACAAGTCTTCTAATTCCAGCCTCATGCTGTGGAGCCATGTAAAATCATTGCAAAACCTGATCCTCAAATAAAAGTGGGCTATACTAATTGAATTAAAAGAAACAAAGTAACTGAGGGAAACAAAGTCCTGTGTGACAAATGTTGGCCCTTTGATCCTCTAGTTTCTGTAATGGTTGGAAATTAGGGTGGGCTGTCTGGATTTGAGCTAAACATATTAAAGGATCTGTTAAATCTTTCCGTTACTGCCTAAGAATATCCTTACAAGTCTACTGGGTCTATTAAGTATAAGTGGAAAAGATTGGCTGTACATGCATTTAATGCCTGCTTTGAGCTGCTGTGTGCTGGTGGTAACTGTGTGGATTACCACAGAAGAGAAAACATGGAGCCTGAAGGGAGATCAGATATTTAGGACTACAGAGGGACATGAGGAGAGGATGAGTACAGGAGTCAGACAACAGGGATAGAGACAGAAAGCTTAGCAGAGGAAGCTTTCTAAGAGACAAGATGACATCAAGTCTGACACTGACAGCTACCAAAACAGCAGTGATGAATTAGTAACAGCCAGTGAAGAGGAGCAGTGGAAAATGGGCATTCTGAAGATGGAGAATTAAATACTCTTAAAAGGGAGAAACTGTATAAGAGAAATTGCATTACAGAGAATGAAGAAAACATTTTTAAATGTTGTATGTTCATCTTCTCATGTATTTTAAAACATGTGAAATTTGTACATTCATGCATTTCATACTGGCAAAATCCAAACCCAACAGTTACCATCAGGTTTGTGAAGGAAGCTGAAAGAGAGGCAGACATCACACTCCTTTGCTAAGCAGTCAGCAGCAAATGGAGCTAAAGCCAGCACAGACACTGATTGGCCAAGGTGCTGTGATTTCTGAAGTAGTAAGGGAGGAGTTTGGATCATTCATGAGTCTTTCCTCTCCAAGTGGAAAAACAGAGATGGTGGGGAAAGGGCAAAACAACAGAGTAACAGCTAGTCTAGCCTCACTGATCAGTTTTACTCTATTATATAGTCAGACTGGGCAAATAAGGACAGCCTGGAAACATCCACAATACTTCTTGACACTAAGCCCAGTTGAAACCGTAACTCCCATAATCAAGGGAGGAAAACAACTTGTTTACACTTGAAGTTATTGAATAGCCAAGCCTTTTACTGTACATGTAGCTCATTAACATTGTATCTCCTTTTTAATGCCTCTCACAATAAAACACAACAAAACTACCCCTTATTCCAGCAGCTTCATGCCAAACCAAAGGCTGCAGACCCTCCTCAACTTCCTGCTCAAGGCTACTACTCCTGCCCCTCCTCAATCTGAGGCACGACCTGTGCAGTCATTCAGTTCCAGCCTTATCTATTTCAAATTGCACATAGTTTAAAGTCAGTGTAGCAGCTTTATTACATGTGCAAATCCGCTGCTGTTTAATCTTGCCAGTGCTGTGCTTGTTTTTGATATATTCTGACTTGCCTCTCAGCAGCAGGCTGAAGAATATTAAACACTGATGCACAGTTATTCACACACACTTTCACGTGTGTTATTTGCATTCTAGGACTCTTAAAAGCAGATATTTTCAAATCTCACAGACAAAACTTCAGCAAGAAGATGTTGCAGTGAACAGGAGCCTGAAACCCTCAGCTAAAATGCCTCAGAAGTATGAGGTGATCCAGGCTTGGAGCAATTGGAGACAGTAGTCCAAGCTGACAATAGATCAACGGAAAATGAAAAACCCAACAAAACACCAGATTGTAACCTTTCAAGCTGTTTGCTCAAATGCTATTGTAACCCTTCTCAACTCTACCCGCTAACACCCAAGCACTGACATACTATGTACAATGAAGCAGAATGATGGCAGAAGAGAATGCAGCTCCTCTGTAATACCTTGTTGTTCAGAGGGTCACAATCTCACATAACAAGCTACAGAGTAAGCAACACCATGCTAGCCATCCTCTGACTGCATGAACAGCTGATGAGCTGACTCTTCTTCATGCCTTACCCTCACAGCAGGGCTGAGGGCCGAAGTTTATGGTCACATGCTGAACAGACTTACCGGCCTTCTAGCTCCTGAAGCTTTTGACAATCAGGGTCAAATTCAGCTTTCATTGCTCTTCCCTTCTTCCAGAGGAGACTCTCAAGAACTATTTGGGAATTTCTGGTAAGTGCCATAAGGGTTTTTCCCCTTCAACCCGTCTCACCTCCACTGAACATGAAAGGTCAGCATAGGACTCAACATAATTTCCTAATTTCTATTGGCAGGGTTTCAAAACAAATAATAAAAACTGATGGAAAATTTGACCTTTCACCCTCTTCCTCCTCTTTTCCCTGAAAGAGTTAGGCCCTGATTCTCCAAACATACAGAATGCTGCCGGCAGTAGTGGATTTACCTACAAGCACTGGACATGCGAAAAGCTAAAAACAAATCATAACAAACAGTGAGTACAGGCAGTGGGAAAATACCAGCAAGACAAAGCGAATATGCTTACTCTGAGATTTCTTCTCCTTTAGGCAGGTATGCACTAGCGGTTTTGTTGCCTATACTTATTTTTTCATAACCCTTGTGTGATGACATGATTTTAATTTTGAATGGTTGAGCTGGGCAACAATTGACCTTTTTCTTTTCAAGACCAATACAGACTCCCTCTTTGCAAAAAAGCCTATGGAAGACTTCCAACAGCCTCCAACAACCACCTATGTCCTAATTTTTTCACCTTTAACAGGTAGAGATGCAGAAGTAAGCACATTTATTATTGGCTATAATTAGATGGTAACCTTTTGGGGGCAGGAACTCCAGTTTTGTTCTGGGTTTATGACTGAGCAATAGATTACTATGGGGGACACCAAGGGTGTTTTTTGGCATTAAGTAAATGATGAGGTGAGAAGAGAATAAAACAAAAAAGCTTGCTGAGACAATATGCTTCATTGAACAATGTAGCCACAGGAACAACTTTCACTAGAAGATTGGCAATTGCCCTGAAACTGCCCATTCTTAGTTTGCTAAGGTTTCCCTTAAAATGATTATGCATAATTTTCCTATAAGCTGGCTAAGTATCTTTTGTAGATCCAAGGATCCTCTCCAAGGATTCCTGTATCTGTTAATGTTCTACTGGCATCTTTTTTTCTCAGTATCGCAGGATATATATAGCATACATATACATAACACATGTATAACCCTTCAGAATCCCAAAAGGGCAATAGGACTGGAAAGGACCACCCAGTCACAGCGTTCAACTCTTTGCAACTGCATAATAAATATTTAGCTCAGGAAAGCCCACAAATCATCCACTTCATGCATGCCCTTGCATAACACAAGCAACAAACAAGGAAAAAAAAAAAATGACACAGAAACTAAGCGCAACTCTGCCACCCAGGAATTATCATTATATTAAAAGTCTAAAGACCACCACAAATTAAATACATCTCAGGAACAAACCACTCTCCTGCAGTAGTAAATAACATGCTGGGACCAGTTGAAATACCCTGGCACACACAGCCCATTAAGCAAGTACACCAGGAACCCTTTCACCAACAGCTTGTTCTCTTAGCAGCACAGCCTATCACCACACCTTAACACCAGCTACCCTTATTGCCAGTTGTCTGTTTGCTCACTAGATCATTCAGAGAGGTGAGAAGTTAAGACAGCTTTTTCTCTCCCTGGCCTTCAGGGCTTTTTGCTTTGTCCAAGTTCCCACCCTTGTTCAGAGAAGTCAGTTCCTGAGTCCTTGAACCAGACCTCAACAACTCACCCAGCCTCAGCCGGGAGGCAAAACACCTCTACCACTCCCTCAACCCTTCAGCTGGACCTCCCACAGCTCTCCCACCACCTTCTCCAGCTTCCTTTTCCTTCATTGCTTCCATATGCTGCCCTACCCTCTTAATTTGGTTCAGCTGCAAAGAGTTGAACTTTCCTCACCTTGGACTGCAAGACCACATGCATAATTCCACACACCAGCTCATTTTCTGCAAGGCTTGTGTGTTTACTGTTCCATACTTTCACAGTCAGCATCAGTACAGCAAATAAGAACCAGCACTAAGATGCAAATATCGTACTGATGTTCCAAACCTATGCTGAAAAAACTTATCAGGAAAAAAGGGCAGTAGTGGACACTCATTCTAACAGTACAAAATTACTTCAGCTTGCCAAATTCTTTCCTGATCTATTTTGTTTGTTTTGCTATTGTTTTTTTGCTTTCCTTTTGTTTGATTGTTTTCCTTAAATGTTTATGTTATTATATTATTCTTTCATCTATTGATTGCCTTGCCTGCTTTTTCCATGTTAGACTCTCAAACCCTTCATAAGTCAGTGGTCCAGGTTTGCAACTGGCTTTACAGCTCATCAGCTTTCTGGAACTGTAACAGTGTACATCAGCTGACTGCCTGGTTGTTCATCTCCTGAGGCTGTTTTTAAAATAATATAAACAGGTATCCTCCCTGGCCTGCTCAGAAACATAATTCTTATTATAGTAAAGCCTAAACTCTTTCTTCTGCTGAGATGTGAGTTTATTAATAACTGGGAAAGGGGGGAAGCAGGAAAGCAATAAAGATCAGGTCAAATCTCTCCAGGTTTTACTGCTTATAAAATTCTGTTCCTTAAGTTTACTTGATCCAAGCCCTTTTCCTGAGAGAGTTGCTCCTACCACACTTATAAGAATGTGGAATAATGAGTCCTCCATATTAGCGTATCTGTACAACATCCACGCTTCTTTCCCAGAACAACTGATATCTGCCAGCAGAATGGAAAAATCTTTTAATAGGTTTAAAATAGAGCCTCTATTTTTTGCCATAAACCTTATGAATTGCTGAAGATAGCCTGCTTATCTGAGAAAGATCTGCAGAAGTGACTGACATTAACTGGGGTGCTGGAGGAGAAGGAAATACTTCTCTGATCCATAGGGACCTTCTCTTTCTGAGGAAGGTGTGCCTGAGACTACCCCAACACAGCTTTGAGGACCAGGTAGTCCAGATGGGCTACTGCAACCACACTTGTTTTCAGTAAAAGCATTTGTTTGGACACTAACTATTAATACTTGGCCAAAAGCTTCCTTCTGCACAGGAGAATCCCCATTCCAGACTTTGGGTACACTGTCAACCTAAAGCAGGATTTGAACCCATGCTAAGATAGTCATCATTGCCAGTTTTGCAGTATGTTCACTAGGCAAATTTGTCTGTGTATATAAAAAAACCAACAAACCACCACACAACCCACACAATGCAATTTTGGCTGCTAGAGAGAACGTGATAGTTTGGTGGTTTTTTTTCTGAATTTTATTTTTTGTCATTGTTGCATTTCTTATTAAATCTATAAAGTTTTGGATTATGTTTGAACAGCAAAAGAGCTTTGCAAATTGAGCTCATTTCCAAGTTGATCAGGCCAAGAACATGACCTGGCAAAAATACGAAATCTTGGCCTTAGAAAAATTCAGCGGGAGCTTTGAAGGGGATTTTCCTGGAGCATTAAATTTCACCCTGAATTCCCCATTTGAAGTTTGTTACAGAAGAAACCATTATATTTCCTTACATTGTAGGTCTATGTCAGAGGTCTTTGCATGATGTTCACAGAAACAAAGAAGGAACTGTTGCAAAAAAGTGCAAAAATAGAGACAATCCCTTCACTCTTAAGAAGGAAGAGAAGTTGAAGGGAAAAGAAATCACCTAAGTCCACAGCTCACTAAAAGATGTCTAGAGATTTTAATTATTTTAATAAAGAACTGTCTAGAAAATATGAAATATTGACTTCATATGAACTATGTTTAATTAAAAGGGTCTGGATACTTATTATAATCCCCTAATATGAAATACTAAATATTACTAAAATAACCAAATAGACTAACTGAATATTTTCTGGTTGATCAGATAATATTTAATGGTGTTTCAATATGCTGAGGTGTTGAAATATTACTGCGGCTTTTCTCTCATCATGATTTCATTTGGTTTTGCTTGAAATGAATTTTGACTTGAAACAAGGTGTAAATTCTGATGTAACTTAAGCTGACCTTTATTCCATCACACTGTTTGCATCATGCAATTCTGAAATATTTTTTCCCTGCTCTTTAATAATTCAGTTCCATGTATTTTTACTTCTCCACAGAACCCATTTTTAAGTATGTTACATGTTAACGGCAATAATATCAGAAATTTCAAGTTGCGCTCCCTCGAAATATGTTGTTATAGAAGAACAAGAAGGCAAATGAACTTTTCATTGTGTTTCCACTCAAAATTCTAGTAATACTCAAGTAGTCACCAACTTTAGACCATGGCTTTCATATATATGATGTTTGAGCTTAGTTCATAGTAAGTCTGGTACCCACTATTCTGTGACAGGCACTTGCTTTTGCACTATAATGGAATCTTACAGCTGTCATATAGAGAGGATGGTGTCTCCAAAATTTAAGAATCCACCTCCATGCCTATGTTAGGTGGCTAGTGTCTATAGGCAGCTACTGTAGACAAATAGTCTCCTCTGAATAGTTATTCAGAGCAGAAGCTTAATTTGAGGGAATAAAATTGCCTTTTAAGGAGCCTTTCCCTCTCAGTATTGATTATACCATAAGCACAGAGACAATTAACCTCCTAACTAAGGCATATTAATTGAATGCCTGTGCCTGGCAGTTTCAATATCCCATCTTCTCTGCCTTCAACTGAAGTCTCTTCACTGGCAAATATGTCAGGGATATAACTATACTGTAGGGCTTGCAACTCAAATTTGAGTTAATTTTAAGCTAAGTATTGTTGTATAAGCTGTATAGAAGCTGTATGATGCCTTAATGATAGCTTAAGTAGGTCAGCAGCCATGTTCACTGGAGTCAACATAAACATATGCTAATTTGGGCGCATTTATAGCCATAAAAAGTATATTGTTAAAACAGGAACACCTGGAACTTTAAGTGCATTTTAATTTTTTTCACCTACAGCTGCAGCTGAGGAAATAACATCTTGACAAAAGTGAGAGAGCTCCTGAAGTCAGGAGACACCACGTCTCCACAGTATAAATATATCTTGTAGGCAACACTTACCAGTGAACCAACGGGAAGGTGGAACCTCTGCACTTTATCTTCAATAAATGAAAGGCCTCGTTCAAATCCAATACTTGGCTATGCAGCATCTATAATTCTAGAGTGCACTTTAGAGACTTTCTTCATTCCACATTGAAGGGTGAGAGCAGAATCCACCACATAAAATATTATAAAATATTTTCCCAAACTCTTCTAATTCCCTTTTACTCTCTGTCCTTTTTCTTGGTCTTGTCCTAATGACACTTCGGGTGCCTGTGGTGAAAAATTACCTACCCCCAAACCAGACTTGTGCGACATTGCATTTGGACCACACATACTTATGATACTAGTGTAAAGCAAAGATCACATCACAGCCTCGTGCTTTAAGTCTAGTCTTTGCCTTCAAAACTGACTTGTTGCATCATTCTTAATCACCACTGTGATAAGCTGTGTCTGGGATCTTGACGGCCCCCTGATTCATGGCCTAATTTATCAGCTTCTAGCAGGACATTCTGTCTTCTTTGTGTAAACCTCTCCTTCCACAATAAGCTACCACTGACAATTTACTCAAGGAATCCTGACAGATAAGGCAAAATACACTGCTTCCTATTTGAAATTGTGTATTGCTGAAATATTCCGGGGGGCATAGCCACCTCATCCCTCAGGATTGCAATATATTCCTTTCCACCATTTGAATAATGGTCAGGGTAAGCAAAATTGTCCCTCACCAACCTGTCCAAGCAGCCTGCTCTAGAACGATTCAAGTTAAATATTGATATAATTGGCACTGAGAAAGCAGGTAGGTAAGAAAGAAGGCAGGCTGTATTTAAATTAAACTGTAACTCTCTCCCTTTGTTTTTTTAATACATTTTAGAGGAAAAAAAAATATACAATTTGGTCAGGCTTTACAGGTGCTGTTCAGACAACAGGCAAGAAAACAACACACATCATCCATGAAATGAATGGAAATACTTCTAATGAAGAAGAGCTAAGCCAGAAACTAGTGTCTCTACACCCAGTTCAAAGAAAAAAGCTCTAGAATTTACCCAGAACAAGTTTTTAGATACCCAACAGAAAAAAAAAAAAAAATTTCTTTTTCTTAAGTATAGAGTGAAAAGGGGGCAAAATCCCAAACCAAAGAGCCTGATTTGAACAACACAATGTCTATTATTCTGATCAAAATATGTGAGGGAAAAGGTTTTATCAAACCACAGAGAGCTCCTAGGTAAGTGAATTCACACCAGGTCTTGTACTGTTGTGCAAAAACTAGAAGTGGTTTAATATTACAAAGATGATTCATTAAATAATGTGTTCAGTCATATCATCAAAATGTGTCAATATAGTAAATGGACAGTATTCAATCAGCTGCAGTAAACACAAGTTGAAATCTCTGGGAAATGAGGAAATCTTTGCCAGAATGCTATTTAGCAGAAAATTATTCACAGACAATTTGACTGGCCCTGTGCAGATGAATTCTTTCACGCTTAACTTGGAATTAGAGAGGAAAAGATACTGAAGACTATAAAATTGTCTACTCCTTAGTAATCTAAATCAGAAATTATATTTTAAATCACAAGAAGAATGATTACATGCTATCAGGAGTCAAAAAATGTTGGAAGACATTTTTAGTAATAACAATTATATATATATGTAATTGAAAATTACTTATTATTTTGCGTCTCTTCAGATTCTCCTTCATCCTGACAATTTCCATGCAAATTAGGAAACTTTAAGTGCATTTTAATTGCCACACTACCTTCAAAAATTGAGAATTTCAAAGATATTTATTATTGTGTAAGGAAGGAAATGTTAATACAAACCGAACAATTACTCTATTTGCATAGTGATAAGACATATTTGTAATAAGATCCTCTTATAAATATGAAGAAGGAACGCTGAACACTACAGAGCTTGACAAGCAAAATAACAGAAAATGTCATCCAGAAAGTGTGCATTCATAGGTGAGACTTTCAGTGCATTATTTCACCATATTTTTTACTACTAATGTCAGAGTAACAGGTGAAGGCTTTAAAATATTCAGCATATGCCATGTATTTTAGGCAAAAATAAAATGTAGATTGGAAAAAAAGAAGTAGAGGTACCTGCACTCCTTGTACTCCAGAGGATCTTCTTGTGATTAGAATTTTTTTTTTTAAGCTGCTGAACCAGTGTTTTCGTTTAGCAAAGATAAATATCATTTCCTGAGTATGACCTTGAATTTTAAGTCTCAGCCCAGAGGGATTATCTACAACCTATAAACAGACTCTGATAACAGGAATTCTGACAAAGCTCACCATTATGATGCTAGTTGCCTTCATCTTCCAATTCTCTCCCTTCTCCTCCCTTTCTAAGACACAAATATCCACAGCTGACTAAAACACTTGGTTTGGGTGTCTATCAGAACATTTCAGACCTTTGTAGCATGAAAAACACAGAATCATATCTCATTTACTTCAATTTGGATTTACCTTAGTGTATATAAAGTCAGCTTGTATTAGGCCTGTATTTCATTCTGGGGTCTTTTACCAAAAACCTCATATTGGCAAAAATTAAGCACAAGATTGACTACTTCTACATGAATGCAGGCACCTCAACATTTCCTGGAGCAGGGTGCCCTCCCAAGACCCCTTGGCAAGCCCTTGGGGACTTCCAGATAACTTGTACTGTATGCAGCATCAGGCACCTTCATGCTGAAAGCTGTTTCCCAGAAGACTGAAGAATTCAGATTCTGCTTGTTCTGTCTTTTCTGTTTCATACTGCCATTGTAAAGAGGAGTTTTCTCTTCCACTCCACTTCAGAGCCTACACATGACCCATTAAGCACCATATTGACAGTATACACAAGAAGCTGGAGACAAACAGTGGTGTATTTAAGTTATTCTGAACTCATACTGTGAGTACCCACTGGGGTGGAGTAAACAAGCAGCTACTTGGTGCTTAGTTGCTGGCTGGGGTTAAACCACAATACAAGCTCTCCACACTACCCTGAACACATCCTCTGTATTTCCTATACTTAGAATTAGGCCTGCAATGAATTATTATTCAGTCCAGACTCACTCCAAATACTGTTTAATCTTGTATTTCTCAAATATTTTTGAAGGGTGGAGTCATCAAAGGAAATACCCCTTTTTCCTTCAAAACTGAAAAAAGACACTTCCACCTTTACTTGTTATTTGGTTTCATTTTTCTCACTCCAAATTCCTTTGCTATCAGCCTCAGTCAAACTAACCCTCAGTCTTGTCTGAGTACCAGTTATTGTAGATATAGCTATGGAACTATTCCCATTGTCATTAAAATGATACAAAAGAGGGCAGATAGCAAGGCTAAAGAACGGCTAACCAGTATGGATGCAGCCCTTACATTGCCTCAGTCATTCTCCATTTCTTGCAGTATGAAGTGATTCTTCATAATTGTTCTGGAATTTATTACTTTATGTTCTCCTCTATATTGTTCATTCTATATCTCTAAAATTGGCTAGTATGGCACATAGCTTGGGTTAAAATTACCATTAAAATTTCCTTTATTTTACCATGTGTCTTTGATGGATATTGAGCTTCATAAAGCGAGATCTACAAACTGTTGCTTGCTGAAACTTATTTCAACTGATCATCTTAATTCTTGTGATAAGCATATCATCAGCTTGTGCTTGCTCTTATAATACAGTTCAGCTTCAACACAGCTGCTACTCATCTTCAGAGAGAAGGACACCAATATCTCTAGTTCTTGATAACTTCTGGCAGGCAAAAGGATGTTTTGTTATTTTACTGTGTCTGTATACTACACTATTGTAGTGCTGTTTGGGTCTTAAGATTCACAGATATTAAGATATTTAGCATTTCAGTATTTGTGGAATGAGAGAAAAAAGTAAAATCTCCTCTAGAATGCATCTCCTGCAAATTTACTGCTTTGATGGGAAGTCTGTGAGAAGGCCTGTACAATTAGTCTGTAGGAAGTCTGGGGAAGTCCTCTCCTGTGTGCCTTCACAAACTGCTAAAACCTTCAAGTAATCTGGAAAAGAGGTTCAGCTGTTAGAGACTAATTTGAGGAAACCAGTTAGCAAGTGAGCTGACTGAAATGCCTGCCACATTGCACCAGTCAGAGCTAAGGAGAGGGCAAACCTTCCAGCAAGTGAAACAGCCTGCAGTATGCCTTTCAAAACCCAGAGGAAAGATTTGTCTCTTGTTCAGCAAGAAAAGAATAAATGCCTTCAAAGCAAGCCAAAACCTCCAGCACAAAAAGCATTTCAGTTTTGGTCTGTATCTCTTCGTCAACATATTGTTATATCATAACATGCTCGAAAACTACATTAAAAATTGTATCCCCTGTCTCCTTCTCCACAGTATTTTGCTCCCTGTAGCTACAGTTCTGCTAGGAACATTCTGGCTTAAACTGTTTTTCGAGCTCCAGATTCCTACTTAAAAAGCAAAATTCAGTGTAGCTATTTGTGTAGATATGTTCAGTAACTGTGATGGAAAAAAACCCAAAACTACCCCAAAACAGAAACCAGCTGTATCGAAGCATGTATAGCAATATGCATAATTTTCTATTGCCTTGGGCAAGAAATATATGCATATAAAAATTCCTAAGCTGTCAGGGTAACCAGAACTGGATTAACAAGTAGATAATTAGGGACTGATTACAAAGACTTAACAGATGGATATGAAATTAAAGTTTGGGGGTTTTGTTGGTTTTGGGATTTTATATATTTCCCAAGTAACCTTTATTTAGCTGCAGTCAACAATTTTATTCTTCCTGTTACCTAGTACAGCCAAGAAGTTACTTAGCAGTTGATGTTGGAATTTTACTCACACTTTCATCCTAATTTGATTCAAAATACTTCATATGGTACCCAGTTCATACAGTTTGCTCACTAGGCTGTCAGAAGGTTGAAAATAAAGCAGTCAATAAGCAAGAGTATTTTTCATTTTGAAGCAGTTGTAGAAGGAATTGCCTTTCCAGCAATGTTTACATTTCAAACATCAAGTTTCCTTTCAAACTGTACATTTTTTGAGGAAAAATGGGTACTTTATATGCTGTCTTACATGTCAAGAAGAGTTACATTACTAAGACACTATATTTAGAAGTCTGGGTATATAAATTTCAAGAAATTCACTGCCCAGGCTCCCTAGCTATTTTGACCTCACTTACACACAGTATAAACTTCTTTCACACAGTGTACAGCAAACAATACCCATACAGAAATATTTGCAGTACCTGTGACACCTGAGGAGAGAAATTTTAACTACATTAGTTAGATTATCAAGTGAGAAGGAAAATACAAGGTTGGTAACAACTGGAAAAGTCTCCATTTCATCACAAGAAGACAGGTTTATCATTAATAAGATGCAGGGATAAAGTTTTGCATTAATAAAGCAAGTGCCTGTGTAAAGCAAAATGGAAGCAGTGCAAGTTTTCCAAAATGTCCTTTTGCCATGCCATAAACCAGTCCTTACAGGGCAACTTCTGAAGATATCTACTCAGTTCATTGCTGCCACACTGAAATTGCAAGTGAGATTGACAATGGATACTTCAAAAATGTGAAAATCTCATCACCTAATAATGAGTACATTTGACATAATTCTCTACACAGCTGTCAAATGATAACAGCTTTTGGTTATTACTACTAAAGCTGAATCATTGCCCTGGCTCCAAATCTCCAGTTTTGAATTATCAATTCCCCAGTCTCTCCAATCCCTCCAAATGTCCATTCACATTGTCAGTTATAAGTTCTCTTGGTTTATGAGGGAACTGTGATTAATAGGTGCAATATGCAAAAAATATTTGCCACAAAAAAAAAAAACATCTATATACAAGAACATCCTGGAGTTCCTCTGAATATCATCTTAGTGATGACTTCTAGACCACCAGATTTTATGGCTCAGGAATATTGAGATCCTCAATAGCTCTACTTAGTCCTCACCCTGCATCCCCAATCAAGGAAACAGATAAAAGAGAAATTGATAAGTGAACAATGAGAAAGATGGAGATACAGAATTTTTTCGTGATTTCACTAAGTTGTCTGACAGGGAACAAGGAGCGTTGTAATGTGCATATGTACTATTGTGGGAAAACCTATTTGGGTCTATTACAATAAAGAAACAGATGAAGAACAGTCCATCTGTGCACAAATATGACCTCTGCGATGCTGCCAACATCAGAGTGATTTGCCAAATGATACCATCTGCACAAATGGAAATTCTTCTATAGGCAGATTGAGCTCACGTGCAGATTTAGTAAAACTCTTAAAGGAGTGCTGTATCTGGAGGGACTGTCCGCTTCAGAGGTGGAAAAAACTTGTTCTGTGGCATGGCCCATTGAGTATCTGCAGGACATGGTCCTTCACAGACTTGTGGGGTGGGGAAAGGGAGTGGGGTTCTGAACTTCTCCATCTCTTTGGACCCCTGAACAGGACAAGCATGTCTTGCTCTGTCTTCCAAATAGCAAGAGCTAGATCCTTCCCTTGCACCTCTCTAGCAGGATTCCTCCTTGTCAGCTACCCTCAGTGAGGTCAACTGAAAGTTCCTGGTTCAGGGCTGCACTATCACTGAATTGTAAGGGTCTTACAGGGAAGAGATTTCGGATTCCGGGTTTTGAGCGGAGAAACTTGTCTCACAAGCTCCTGACCTGCAGAGAAGGAACCTGACACGCTAGCACAACACCTGAAGTGATTTTTGTGAACTCGTTTCTGTGTGCCCTGTCATCACAAAGAATAACACAGATGGTTGAATTCATAGGAGCTTTAACAGCTTCTCTGAGAAAAATCACCCTAGAAGGATGGCTATGGATATATCTCTATCCTGGATCACATGGATGCTGCTAAAGGACTGGGAACACTGGTTGGTAAAAAGCTCAACATAACCCAGCAGTGTGCCCTTGCAGCCCAGAAAGCCAACCATATACTGGGCTGCATCAAAAGGAGCGTGGCCAGTGATTGAGAGAGGAGATTCTCTTCCTCTGCTCTTCCCTCATGAGACCCCCCCTGGAGTACTGTATTCAGCTCTGTGGCCCCCAACACAAGAGGGATGTGAAGCTACTTCAGTCCAGAGGATGGCCATGATGACCAGAGTGCTGGAGCACCTCTCCTATGGAGACAGGCTGAGAGAATTCAGCTTGTTGAGTCTGGAGAAGAGAAGGATCAGGAAGACCTTAGAGCAGCTCCTAGTGACTAAAGGAAGCCTACAAAAAAGCTGGAGAGGGACTTTTTACAATGACATGTAGTGATAGGACAAGGGGGAATGGCCTTAAACTGATAGAGGAGAGATGTAGATTAGGCATTAGGAAAAATTCTTCCCTGTGAAGATTGTGAGACACTGGCACAGGTTGCCTAGAGAAGCTGTGGCAGCCCCATCCCTGGAAGTGTTCAAGGCCAGGTTGGACAGGGCTTGGAGCAACCTGGTGTAGTGGAAGGTGTCCCTGCCTATGGCAGGGGGTTGGAGGTGAATCATCTTTAAGGTGCCTTCCAACCAAAACCATTCTATCATAAGACTGTCAAGAAAGCCACCAGAATCACCCGGCAGGTTGGAGGCTGTCAGTCTACTCCAGAAGTAGATTGGGCAGATGACTGGACAGAGATCATGTTTGGAGTCATGTAAATATTGATATGTATGTGCAACCTACTTTGAAAGGAGCTGTATAGGAAATGCAAGTAGTGAGTCTTCAAGGCGCCCACAGGCCATAGCAAGGTGCCTTGGGCATCTACCCCCAGGTGCCATTAAGCTGAAAATTAGCCTGATCTAAAACAAAGAGTTAAATGCAGTTGCAGAAGCTTTTACCTGCTACTGAATCAGCTCACCAGTTTCTCTGGGTTATATTCGCATTTTAAAAGACTCATCTGTCCCCTGTTGCTTTGTAAAAGACCAGCACACAAAAGGAGAGACTAAATAATTGAATTCATAAGGAAAACAATTCTGACCATGCATGAAACACTGCCAAGAGACAATAGTTAAATTAAAAAAGACAAACATTTCTTTAATCTCCTTTTTGTAAAGCAGTTTAGGTGCTACTTGTAACAAGAAGCTATAATAAAATCAGAAAAAACTTATGCTTCTACGTTGATGGTATGCCTGGAAATATGCGCAGAACATGCACTTTGTGCATGATAAACCTGTAATCTCTTTCATTCAGTACTATTTCCATAAAAAAATGTTTGAATACATTAGCCAGAAGGATGTTGGTTTTATGTATTTTTCTTCTAGCTGCCTTTAAAATGTAAGGAAATATCTTAATTTTTCTCATCCAGAAGCAAAAAACTTATCACCCAGATTTGCAGAACCCATCTGAGATCAGGCCTCATTTTCACAAGTACTGACTGACTAAAATCCAGTTCCAAGGCTGGATTTAGCCTGCAATGATGAGCACTGAAGTGAATAGCTTGAGGGGTCAAAGTCCTGGAAGAGAAATCCTAACACTGAGAAGCTTAAGGATCACCCCTGGGTTTTGCAGAGGTAGATATCCAGCACAGCAAGACCTATGTGGGCAGTTAATGTGTCTTAAACCTTGTGCTTTGACAGGTGCCCCATGTCCTCTGCAGTTTAAACAAAAGACAACTCCCCTCTCTCCAGTCAGAGCTTCAGCTCTTCCCTTCCAAAAACAAAACATTTTTTTCCCCTTGAAAAGCACAGCTACTATAGGGGACAGCCTCACCCTTTTACACAAATAGATCTTTCTTCCTTCAAAAACACAGAAGGGCCGCTTTCACTGTTTTTTCCAGCCTAAAAGGATTCACAGCTACATCTCTCCCAAGAGCATGTTAAAGCTACCAGCTACTCTGGATAGAAGGTACTCTCCCCTTCTGCAGCAAAAACGGAGACAGTAAAAGCACCTTGACAAGTAAATACTGGGTAGGTAGGTTAACCATCAAAGATTATTTCAGATAGAACAGAAGCACCCTTTGGAGCACAGACTGGAACTTCTCCCTCCCATGCAAGTATGCTGATTACAAATTTAAGACCTACAACACTTGGAATAAAAAATAAATAAATAAAATCTGTCAGTTATTCTGTTTGATGAACGATACCACACTCCAAAAAGTCCATGCTGACAAGCTGAATTTAGCTTGTTTTTTTCCTATTTCAGGGAAAGCATGAAACTATTCAAACATGCTTTTTTAAAAAAAAAAATATAAAGAAAGAAAGCTAAGAAAGCTATGTACTTGTGAGACGACTGATTGATACATGCTGTCAATGGACCAGTTTCCAAGGTGATGCTGACAGCTCTTCCAATGAGCCGCTTTAAAACTGGGTTTTAAGGGTGCAGGGAAATATGTATAAATATAGGTATAACAGAATGCCTTCTGTTCAAAATTATTTTTCTTCTTCCAAGAAATGTTTTAAATGTTGACAACCAAGCTGTATCAGAAAACTAATCAGCACATCGACACCTCAGAGTCAAAACGAAATGCAGTCTCCACTTAACTTGAATGGCAGTTGCATAGTGACACTTGTCTTCTGTGAAAATTATTATGGAACAAATCCAAGCCCTGTAACTTTTGGGTTCTTTGTTTTGCCAGTCTTCCTGTGAGATACTAACCAAGATACGAGGGTTTGGTTGAGGTTTTTTTTGTTTCTGTGTGTGTGTGTGTGCGTTTGTGTGTGTGTGTGTGTGTGTGTTACGCGTGGCTTACTCTTCGGTTATGTGAAGAGTTTGGTTCAGAAAGTGATAAAATGTGTTAGATGAATAGCATCAACCTGCTGTCTACATTTTTCAATTGTACTAATCACTCTGAGACACATCTGAATTCAGGTACTAAGGAAATGGCAGCATATCGTCAGGGAGGGTCCACTGCTTTCTTCTTCAATAAGAGGTCCTTTGAAAAAAAAATCTTCAAGAAATATCTGCCCACTAAATCCATTTTAAACATGGATTTTCTTTTTTGCTTCCAGTTTGCTATATCATTTTGTGATAACAGTATTCTGTTACCAGAATCAATATTCTGTTATTTGACTGTGGTCAGTCTTTCTTGGATAAAATGCCTTAATGTTTGTCTTAAAGATCTTATTTTTTTAATAATCAAAATTTATATCAATTTAATAAAAAACTACTTTAAGAACATTAGACATACGTAAACTACTTAGTAAAGTACGATTTCAACCTTTTTTCTTATCCCCATAGCATATCTTATTCCATCTAGCCTCACTCTGCATTAAGCACTTATAAAAATAGA
This sequence comes from Psilopsiagon aurifrons, assembly GCA_025447955.1. NCBI lineage: Eukaryota > Metazoa > Chordata > Aves > Psittaciformes > Psittacidae > Psilopsiagon > Psilopsiagon aurifrons. The sequence continues at coordinate 56,683 of JAOEHY010029609.1, read as the reverse complement.
ACCTAATAGGAACATGCTCTTGGAAAACCCTGCTGCGGTAGAACTGAGCAAGGTATATCAAAGAGAGAACAATCAAAATAAGCCTACTATTAATAAAGGCTAATTAGTTATCTAGTTTTAGATTTTCCTGCAGAAAATACAGCTTTTGATGCATTTCTTACACAAAGCATAAAACAAATAGAAAAAAGTAGAGCCATTGTTTGCCTTACGCAAGATGATAATTTAACTAAGTATTTTCTATCTTTTTCCAGCTGAAAAGTCATTTGAATTAGGGCTGCGTAGATTGTGTTATCAGCAAGAAACTACCTTTCTCTAAGTAGCTTGCACATTGGGGGCTATTCCAAGGACAACTCTTGTTCTTTTTTTGTCAAGATAGCTTATAAACTGCCAGGGAGCCATTTATTCCACTTAGCTTAAGGTCTGTCTTGAAGAATAGTTGATTAGGTCTATATGATCAAGATGGAGAGCTAAAATTATCAGGAGGATGGTCAGTTTTATTGCCAAGTTAAGAGTTCAGAGGTATATACATTTAACATAACTCTTTCTCCTATTTTAAACAGATTGTAGATAATGTTTCTGTCCCAGAAAGATGGATCTTGCTTCAAGTTCAAGACTGCACCAATCTCATCTGACAGCATTGTCTTTATGACAACCTACAAGATTAACTTGTTCAGCTCATAAAGCAAAAGCCCAATTTAAAAATTTTGCTATTTAACTGAGTTTAAAATTAAAAGACATTTAAAACACGCTATGAGGAAGAAGTAGCTGTCAGTTACCTTTGCACCTTAAGCTGTTAGTCCCTTTAGACTTTGAAGAACCACATCGTATATATCTTATTTCATCTTTTGCTTTTATATATATATATAAAAAGCTTGTGCAGGTATTATAAAAAATGAAAATTATGAGGGCTGCAAGCCTACAAATTTAAAAGATTAATTGACCTACAAGAAAGAGATGGATGACCATTGATTACCATGCACACATATTCAAGATGATAGATGAGTGCTGTCAGACCATTGATCTTTGCAAATTAGCCTGCCTTTGGTCAACTATTACTTGTCTCTGGGACTTCTTCCATTAGTAGTTATCCTTAAATATAAAATAAAATCCTACACAGTTCACTATGTTCCAAGCTCAGTTCACCATGCACTTGGAGCACAGACTCAGTGATATAGCTCATCCCCATCTTACAACCATTCTGCAAAGACAAGAAACAGTTGCAATTTTCTCCATTCTGTATTAAGATCCACAAGATTTTTTGCATTTTACTCCCAGAATCTAGTTTCATTCTCTTCTGCCATAAGGTCATTTTTCTCATTAAAGTTGATATGTACATTTCAAGAACAGCTTAAAAATGTGAGAAACTACTCTACAAAGATAGGAATGTTTATCAGAACCTTCCTCTGGCTCTCATTCTGATCTTTCTCTTTACTTTTACACTTCCACACTGTTAGATCAGTTTTAAATCATTGCTTCTAATATTCATTATTCTAAGCAATAACTAGAGAGGCCTGTTGAAAACAGATGGGAGTTTTCTGCTGACCTTTGATGTGCTGTGGAAAGTGAGAGCCAAGGAACTGAGTACTTCCTTAATAACATCTATTGGAAGACACTGACCAATCTAAATTCTACCACTGCAGGAGACAAAAGGAGATGAAAATGCTGAGCCCTTTGAATAACTTTCCTATCCCCTACTCTTTTTCTGAGATCTACTCTGAAGATCAGCTGTCATTACTACCTGTAGCATGAAATTTAAAATCTAATCTGCTCATGGATGCAAGTCATGGTGGAAAGCTACACAGAAATATGAGGAAATTAAATATATCTACCTTGACACCTGCTGTACACAGTCTCTTTAGAACATTGCAATTGCTCACATTTAGGCTTGTCGTTATTCACAGCAAGATCTCCAGCTTCACATCTCAGAGTTTACTGATGTTGTATACCAGCACTCCAGTAACAGATAACTTTCAAGCTTGATATAAACTTCCAAGAAAGACCATCACTTAATGCTGTTAGTTATGCTACCAAAACTTAGCCTGGTCACACACTTTCCTCATATCAAGTGAGGTTTGTAGAAACTACTGGCCAGTTTCTAAGCAGATGTATTCCTGACAACCTTTCAGCCTGTGCACTGTCTGAGATTTTAAGGCTGATACCAAAGTGTGGAAAGTCTAATAAGTGAAAAATATCACAATCATTTCATCCAGGATTCCTTCCTTTTCCCCAGAGGAAGCCTTGTCTATCAGCAAGGGGAGGAATTACTTTAAGAAAGTAGCTAAAACCGAGAAAAGTGAAGAATGGATGAACTTTATATTGGGCTCCAGATAAATATCTAAATCAACTTGCCTTAGCAAAAGATAAGACAGACTATATGCAAACATGTCTGTATGCTCATTATGTGATCTTATAATATAAGCAAACATTGGTGAATCTATCACGTGCTTCTGTGCAATCAGTAAATCGTTGCACTTTTGATAGCTAGAAGAAGACCCACACTCCCCCATCCCATGCAATGGATTATCATCTAGGACACCAAAATGCCAACTGGGAGCAAAATTGCAGCTTCACACTGCATTACTCTGAATGTTACGTGATCCATCTCCACTCTAAAAAAATACTCTTAATAAACAACTGTGCCTCACAGCTCCTACTAAGCAAGATCTAATATGCTTACAGAGGAGAAAAAGAACAAAAGGTACTGGTGTTAGACAGGGTCATCTCAGATCAGACTAAGATTAGAGAAATTCATCCATTTCACCTTGTTCAAAGTACAAGTGAGAGAGCAAAAATATCTGACATACCTTGGGGAGCTGTGTGAACCATTAAAACCCATTCAGTGCCTAAACTGAATACTGAATAGAGCTGGCCAAATTAAGTTTTCATCTCATGGATAATTCAAATATTACAGTGTTTGTTTGCATCCAGAATTAAAATGAAAAATCCACACTTTCAAATGATTCACAAAAGGGTTCAGTTTCATAGAAATGCCTCAGAAATGTCAAAATTAAGTTTGACGTTGCCAAGTGAGTCAAAATATTTTGTCATTTGTAAAGTTTTCTCATTTCACATAACTGCATAAAAACTTTTGGGAGCGACTGTGGTACGTTCAGCACAGATCTGTGCTCTCCATCAGTGTTGGGTAACTCTGGGAACCGCAGTCTGTATGCACAGGTCCACACTCTCCTTGGTAGATGGGAACCCATCCTGACAACAGGTATAAAGGTGTTCCTCAAGTTCAACCAAGTGAAAAAACTCATTGATCATCTTCTGATTCATCTAGGGAAAATTTTCAATTTATGAAAACTGTGTCTGTCATAATAAAGAAATGAAACCCTAAAGTTCCCAAAGAGTTTTAAAAACATTAGTTTAAGTTCCCTTTTTTTAGTGTTGTTATAAGAACACAGCTCAAATTATAGTGTACTTAAGCACCTTTGCATTACGATTGTAGAGCAAGTTCCCGCAAGTCCACCCCAAACCCTGTAATTGATCTCTTGTACTGAAACCAAACCAAAACACTCCTTTTTTTTTTGTCTTCTGTAAAGCTGCTCTCACTTTGGTCTGCTACCAGCTGCTTATTTTCTATCAGATTGTCATATCCTTTTAGCAAGCATTTTACTGGTTTTAAAAATGTTTCCACTTAATCATTTCACTTGACCAAGGCGACTTTTTCAAAACATTAGCTCATTCTGTCTGAAAGTTCTAATCAATGCAAGCTCAGAGCCTATGTTTGATTCAAATTTCTTCTGTTTCCTTGGTCTCTTGTAGAGAGAACAATTTAACTTTCTTTCATATATAATACATAAAGACTGTTATACTGATGTTTGTATTTTCCACACAGACAAACTTTCTAGTTTTCAACAGAGCATTGAATATTGAAGAGAATTCTCATGCTTTGGAGGGTTTTTTTTTGATTGTTTCTTTTTGTTTTCTGGTTGGTTGTTTGTTTCTGGTCTTGGGGGTTTGTTTTTAGAAATATCTATGAACTTGAGAGGTCCACATCTGGCATCTTAGGATAACTCAGGTTGGAAGGAATCTCAAAAGCTTCACACCCTGCTCAGACTACACAGTATCTCAGTGCCCCTTCTTGGCTGCCTTCATGAGGAAAAAGATTTTCCCATGAGGCCAGTCTAGGCCTCTCTTATTTGAATTAATTCCTCTTGTCCCTTGTGCTCCTGTGTTATCACTGATGTTTGTTAATTTTAGGAAAGTTCTCTTATTCCCTTTTCTTTAGCTTTTGTGCTAGGCTGGCAGTCAAGCTCTGTATATACTGCATGAATTCTGTGGAAAAGCTACTCATGTTTTCTCAGAGCTAATGCTCAGGAATCACCAGTTGTCACTGTGAGCACTAGTGAGGGTAACAGCTTATTTCAGGTGCTAGAGATGTATTTAGCACAGCAGGAAGTGACAAAATCTTGATCTATTCTCCCACAGGAACTCTAGAACCTGAAGCCTTGTTTTGCTTCAAAAATTTGCTTTTCTAGTTATAATTTATTGCTGCAAGTCCTGATAAATACTAGGGTTTGGTCTTTTTAACACAATAACCTCATTGAGGTGAAAGTTTCACTGTTTCTGAAAAGACATCAAGGAGCTTCCGTTTTGAAGAAAAAGGAAAGCTTTCTAGTTTTATCCCATAAACTGGAAGTAGCATAGGTAGTATGCTATATAATATCCTGTATATTTTTACACCACTCCTCCCATACTAATTTCATGCCCCCACTCTGCTTTGAATAAGGCTGGCACTATACTAGAATGTTCAATCAACCCAAACTGCTCCACATATCCTTTCTCCACTAGTGCTGCTTCTTTCTTTCAAATCACATGGAAACACCTGATCTTCTGCCTCTCAGGAATTCTTCCACACCCCCTGAAAACACATTTAGTTTACTTGAAATATATCTATGTTTACTAGTTAAAAATTCAGAAGAAATCCTTAATCTTGTTCCAAGAGGAAGGCTTCTGTAATTGTGCTTCCACAGCAGTCACTGTCCTCTTGTGAATAACATGATCTATGGTTACTTTGAAACTTCTTTGAAACTCTAACAGATAATACTCAAATGCAAGGAAGGCATATTATGTTTTTACTTTATATGAATAATTCCTTGGACACCATCACACTTTACACAGCAATTAAACCAGTCAGCCATCAGTTTTAGGTCCCCTTTAGTTAAAACATGTGAATAGTTCTTAAATTCTTTTCATTAATCAGAAAAGCAGCTTAAGCACCTTGTACACCTGCAAGATCCCCACAGTACTTTATACCACAGCTACATACTTTGATTTGAAGTTACAGCCATTAAATATTCAGTCAGCTCTCTGCTTTGTATTTATCCTCATTTGACTTATGCGGCCATTTCATTTGTGCTCCCTTTTCCACTAGGAAGTAGATTTTTTATTATCTGAATTTGTTCTGTATTTTTAAGCTGTTCAGTGGATTAACTGGTATTTTTTGCATCTGTTTCCTCAGCTATATTATCCCCAGTGTATCATTATTAAAGTTTTGTGTGGAAAAAATTTCAGGATTTATGCTAAGTTTCTGAATAGTTTTGGTGACACAGGTTTACTTTTCAGACAATTGTCTTTTAGGTAGAATGTTACCATTCCTCTAACTAAGATTACACCACCACCTCCAGTTTTACAAGACCTAACTTCTGTGAGATTTCATGCCAAAACATTTCTAGAAAATAATTTTAAAGAGTAACTGTCCCAGATGTTGGCATGAAAGCAGTTATTGAAGCCTTAAGAAGTGCTTTGTCATCTCCAGATGAAAGACATAGGTAGAGACCTAAGGGAATTCTCTGTATTTCTGGCAACATATCTAATTTGCTGGAGGATTTGTGTGCTGTATCCTCTAAGTTTCATCAGCAAGTGCAAGCATTTCCTTCTATTCTTCTCTGAAGAACTCAAAGATGGAAAATGTCTGGTCACTCCCTTTCTTCTGGCTTATTACTCTTCTGATTTTTTTAAAGGATGCCATTCATTGTTTTTCACCTCCTTCTCCTGATTTTTATTTAAGGAATATTTTTGTAGCACATGAGACAAATAAGAATAATTATGGCTTAAAACAGTGTATGTTGACAGGATAAACTTCTTTCTTATAGGCACATTTGTCTTACTATATTTTCCAAGGGGCACAGTTACCCTTAAAATATCATTCTTCTTATTGCTCATAGCCTTCCTTGCTTGGTTTCAGTAGCCAACCCCATTTGCCCTTCAATCCACTTGCTCTGACACTATTTATTTCTTCCTTCTTTATCCTTCTTCCTTTCTCACTTTTTTAACTGTAGACATATTTGTAGACATTAACTCCAGGGGAAAAAAAAAAAAAAAAAAGTGTGGTGGGATGGTTTTGTTGTGAAATTTTAATCCTTTTTGTTTAATAAAGGAACACTTTACAGAATATTTCCATTTCCAAGCAAAAACATGAAAAAAAAAAAGAAAAACAATCTCTCTCAGATCCCTCCAGGGTTCCTCCAGTTAATTCCCTTACTGTGAACTCTGATAGCTCACAAGACCGTGGTCCATCCTGGGAGACACAGCTTTATTATAGATCCTGTCAAAGAACAGAAGCATGAAGCATTGAAACAACAGTTCTTTGGCCCTTGGCCACATCTTGGAGAATGTTTATCATCACAGCCCTGTGTAAGATCTCTGGGTACTACTGAAACCAAAACATTTTTAAATGAGAATGAACATGTTCAGGTTGTAACAGCCCCATACTGTCCTGAAAATTTGATAGGGTTGAAATAGTAAATTATTACTAATTAAAACTTTGAAATTACTAATATATTAAGAAGGAGAATTTGAGTTTCCTACAGTGCTGGGTACATGTTGCAATGGGGATAAAGATAATTATTTTTCTTATATTATTTTTGTGACAATAATGCAGAGGAAATCTTTTCTTTTTGTTGGCCAAGTTAGTCACTGGTGGCTTCATGGCCTGTAAGATGTGTGTTAGATATGAACCTGCCCAGGTGTTTCATGTAACTATGTAGTCGCCAAGATTGTAACTAGGTGACACCTGAAATGTATTTTCATATGCCTGTGCTCAGTCAGATATACTGAAAACAAACATCATCACAATTAAAGAATATATCTCTACATGTCCAAAGAAATAACAGCCTGATGCATATGTATCTAGGAGCAGTCAGGTCCAGGGAAGTATCAGTTTCCATATGAGCAGGTGGCTCATCCCAGCAGATTTAGCTAAGCATTGCTTTTGAAGCATTTAGCAGAGCAGCTTCATCTTACCTTGAAGTCTGTGGGCTGCCAGCATAGCCTTAAATTTCCCGTGTTTAGACAAACAGACCACAGAAATGAGAGCACTGAAGGGGCAAATCTGTTGGTATTTTACAGAAAAAGTTATTCACGCATTTTCAAGTAGCCCACTTCTTTAGTGTGATCCAAAAGTGAAGTCTGCCTTTGTGTGCCCTACCTGTGAAGAGGGTATGTCCTAATTTGTGTGCATTGACTACAATGTGTATATGTCCAAACTTCAAGGCAAGGGGTATATCTGCTAAATATGAAAAAGAAGGTGACTTACCAGCCATGCACGTTGCTGCAGCCTGTTTTCTGTGACTTAGCTGCACAACCCATGCCACAACTGAGCCTGTTTTCCATTCTGTATGGTTTGCCTGACCCACTTAGCAGCCTCAGCATAGCGAAGGCTACACAAATGCAAGTGGGGATACAGTGCTACCCCTCGGAGAAGTTACAGTGCAGTTTGTGTTTTCTTCAGGCAAAAGAAAAGCCCTACAGTGCTGGCCTGCCGCATTCCACTTTTTCTCACAGGCGCTTGGTGCTGCTCTGCCCACAATAGTTGTACTGCTGAGACCCAGGTTGTCCTTCCAACAGGGATGCTGTTCTTGTTCTCCAAGCAGAGCAGTTTACAAAAGGTGCTCCAGAAATGCTCTAGCACCAGGTTACCTCCTCGCTCCTTCAGGAGATCCTACCCATGAAGATGCCTCTCTGTGTTAAACATAAGGCATGTTAGTGACCTCTTCTTAATCATCCAGACTTTTCATTAAGTTTCAGAATATTCACCTTTCCATAAATTCCCTTTGTTTAATCTGAAAATGACACAACTCCACTTCTGCAGGAAAAGCTGCTGAAATGAAGGCCCTGTTACCCACCAGAAATAACCAACATGTAAAACATCCCTCAGCACCTGGCTCGTGTAGAAAGGTCCCATGGTCATAAGCAGCCTTTTCATAGCCTGACAGGCAAGGGCTTCCAGAAACCCACAACAGTTGACTCTCCACGCTTACACCTGTGGGATCTGAGGAAAGTTAATGAGTCCTTGCTGCTTCCAAGTGCTGTTCATTAATGCAGTTGATGGCTGAAGATGCCCTGCTGCAGCTTAGCTCCTCTCTTCCAGGCTCCCAATCCCCCAGGGAGTGAGGTGCCCACACAGGGAGCTTTTTCGCATTACTCAAGTCCCATATGGGTCTTGAAGAACAGTGAATTCATGCTCTATCATGGCTGACGGAAACCCATACTGTTCCAAATTCATTGTGATGTAGCACAAACCACAAGTCTGCCTGGGTAGATACAGCATAGAGAGTCTAAACTTGAAGTAAACTCATGCCTGTATGACTAGGATGGATAAACTGAAAGGAGAGTTGGTATTAAAGGAATGTACTCACAACCTAACAATGTATAACCCTTGCCTGAAATATATTCCTGTCATTGTGGTAGCAATGAATCTGTTTTACACACACTTTAAACTGCTGTAAGCTTTTGTAGCACCTTATAAAGACATTTTCCCAAACCTCAGAGGACTGCATAAAAACCTCTTTGCTTCATACTTGAATTTCAGGCATATGCTTCATAAACTGCTAATTAATTAGTTTCCTGATCACCTCCACGACTGTATTTGCTTATATCATCACAGTTCAGTATAGAACAAATTATTATTCTGATTCTCCAAATCTGTTGCAACAGTCAGAATTTCAGGTTTGGCTTTATTCTGGGTTTTCTTTTTCCCCTCTTTTTTTTCCTCCTTACAGCTCTTTCTACTAACACAAACAAGATGTGGCCACAAGGATGAGAACCACAGACTGCAAGCTCTGAGGTCTGTAGGTGCTCTCCCCAGGGTACTGACAGACCAGATGAATTCCACAATCATAGGTTTTAGACAGATCCCAGATTAAAGCTGTTCTTCACAGGGAAGTGAAAAAATTGTGAGTCACCGTGAACTCCAAAGCTGTGGTGAGAGCATCTATTTCCCTAAGATGTAAGCCAAAGACCAGTCAACCTTCCCCATGGAGCACAATCTCATGCCCTGGATCAGAAACCAGCCTGCGAGAACTTTATTCACTCTCTTCTATCTCCTCCAAATGCTCTTGATAGCAGACCTGGGACAAGATGTCCTGTCATTTGTTTTTCAATGAAAGCAGACACAGTGTACCCATATGGGTAAGAAATATCCTCATAAATTCAGACACCTCTTGGTCCAGAGAATTAAATATGAATTTCCTTCCTGCTGATGAACCCTGGAAAAATAACAACACCCAGGAAAAGCAAGAGATTGCAGCACCTTTAATTATGTTTTGCTTGCCCTTCATAATCACCAGGCAAAGCAGAGCTCTTCATATGCATGATTAATGAGATAATTTACCAACTGATCTATAGCTAAGGCACAGCAAATAAAGCGGAGGCTTTTTTTGTTGGTAAGTAGACATGCATCTGCCTACCAATAGACAGCACACCCTGATCTACAGGGAGATAGCTTGAATTGGACATTGCTCTGACCTGATCTTTTAAAATATTTATATATGTAGTGTAGTCCCTTATGAACCTCCACAATAGTTAATTTGAGGCACTTAGTCCTTCTGCTGGTCTCTCACTATGATAAATATTTAATCACAGAGGAAAGCGTGCCTTTGCAAGAGGAGACATCAGTCACTGACTCTTGGAAACAGCACAAAGGGCACTGTTACCTAGCAGAATTTTACCCTGTAGTCCAGAAGTCAAGAAAGGTGCATCCAATTATTACTGTAGTGAAACAGAGGCCTCTCTCTGTAAATTTGACATTTATCCCCTCTCTATAAAAATAAACTGAATACAGAACCAATAGCCTTTTCTGGCTAGTTTATGACTAGGTTTTGTAGCAGGATGTGTGGTACTTGACTAAGTGGCCAGCATATTTAATTTGGTTTCTAAGACTGAGATGCAGACAGAAACTTTTTGCTCAGCAAAAATCAGTGACACTGCAGATTCTGGGACTACCCAAAAAAATCTCATGCCAGGTCATACTTATACTGCCATCTAAAGTTGCCTATGACAGGACAGAGGTTTTAATAATCCCTCAGTAAGTATGAGAGCACATTTGAAATAATTCAGAGTAAGGCTTAACTGGCTCAAATGGGCAATGAAGAATTAATGGTGAAAAGATGTCTAGTTTTATGAGTGGCAAATCTGAAGTAATTCTCCCAAGGTCATTAGTGGAATGAGGAATAGACAACTGCAACTTGGGATGTGAGGGATAGATAAGTGCAACAAAAAGCAGTAACTTGAGCAGGTGTAAGGTGGTATATGCATGGACAAATACATATTGAAAACATATCAGGAAAGTAAAGTATCAGCAGGAGGAAAATGATTATTTTGGACTTTGAACAACTTTAATGGGGTATAATTTACTTCTTCTTTGAGTCTGTCCAGCTAGAAATCTCATTTCTACTCTAATTTACCTGTTGAATGATTGACAGGAAAACATTGTGTGTAATATAAAAAGAAATTAAAAATACTTTTTTCTAATCTTAGCACTTTGCTTTTTTTCATAACTGGAATGCACACCTAGTATACAAAGTTAAGTAAGACAATGAAAGGACACTAGTATTAAATCACTGCTTCTTTTGATGCTGAATTATATTGCAATTCATTTAGGTAGAAACTACATTAAACTTTATTTCTCTAGTTTGGATTTTCAGGCTGTGGCTTCCATTAGAGTTGATGACACAAGTTTTTCTTAATTATACTGGAATAAATCAAAAGCAATAATGCAGTAATCTGTGGAATTGCTCTGGGTATACAACAACTTAATTGGAAGCAGAATTTGAATCACTAATTTAATGTTCTTTCTTTTTTTTTTTACTGCTTTGTATGTGTGCATGAGTTGCACTGCGTTAATTTTATATGAGCAATATTCTAGGAACACAAACCGACCTACATCTGTTGCTTTTCTTTTTTTACCTGACAGACGTCTGTATTTGTTGCAATATAGATTGTTTAGGTAAGAAATAATTTCTGGGGAAGTTGCACTAGGGATAAAGTAACTTTAGGATGATATTGCAGTGAAAGTGATGTGATCTACCTAGGGACACCTTATTTTATTTTTCAATTTCAGCATGAAATAAATCTAGATCCAAAAATCAAGCCTGAAGAGTAGACAGCATATAAGGATAGAGGACTCTAAAAAAACATTGATGCAGACAGCAGCAGCAATCAAAATGTCAACATGGTAGATTTTTTTACTATAACAGGATTCCTAGAAAACACCCAGGAGCTGAAGTTCAGGTAAATCAATGCCCACAAGTCATTCTTCCTCAAGTAGTAAAACTGACAGTGCCACAAGCAAGGTTTTTCCTTCCATTTTTGGTAGTAGACTTTAAAAGAAAAACTCATAAAAAAAAAAAAAATAGCAGCTCTGCAGAGAGGAAATTGATGAAGACGGGATAGGCCACACACAGGCACATGCAATTTCCATTTTCAGATACTGGTAAGACACTGTTTGTGGTCTTCAGTGACAGAATATGGAATTTTACTTTATTTGTTATATGCTGGAAGCACTGGACCAAATGGCTTGGGGAGATTGCTATCAGACATCTGGCAAAGAGTCTACATTGTAATCTGGGCATGTATATTATTTTGATGTTTCAGGTTTGCAGTTTCCACTACTGACTAGCAAAATATATTAAATACAACAGATGCAGATCAACAGCTGGGTGGCCACATATACAGCTTCCTTCCTCTGTTCAAAGGCTGAATTCCTTCTTCTGCTCTCTGTGGCAGTCATCCAGGAAATGAGAAACTTTAAATAAAAATTTTGCCATGAGAAAGGTTTTTAAAAAATTGTATATTTCTCTGGGAAAAATCTTGCCAATGGAAAATTTCCAGCTCCAAACAGCTCAAGACATTCATACGAATGTATCCTTCACAATTGCCTGAGAAGCCTTCTTCACTGGTATTTTTCTACAGGTTCTCTCCAGCTGCCAATACTGAGCTCAACAAGCTGAGATTGTCATGAGTTCCTGCAAGGCTCAGCCAGGCTGATTAGATTGAATATGAGGTCTAAGGCCTGGACATAAAGAATTCTCCAAGGCTGCTGTTGCGGCCCCAGAGCCCACATGGGAGCATGGGACAGGCACAGAGATGACCTCAGGCTCCTCCAGGAAGAAACTTTGTTAGGACACAATTACCACTTCTTTTGCAAAAGGCTGTGTAGGTACAACAAAGGGACAGTCCAAAGAGCCTGGATGTGGACACTAGACACCTCATAGACTGTATGTACTTCCAGATACCTCTGCAGCCTGCCATGGTAGGAGGAGGTTGGTGTGATATAGAGGCTTCATTTTAGGAAGATTGGATTCTCTATGCACAGCAGTATGATAAATACTTGCAGTCTAATATTTCACCCTGGTATGCCTAGGATTTAAAAAACATAGCCACAGCAGAACCATCTCACAAGCCAAAATGTTACCAGAGGTTCTGGTTTGTGTGTCTTCACATACAGACACCAAAGGGCTGACCGACTTGTAGGATGAAGGTAACACTTGGGAATTTGTCTCATAGCGACAGATCTGGCCAAGGAACGTCGAGCTGCTACAACAGGATCACTTATCATTTTCTTTGCCCACTGTCTCAGAAAGAACCCAAATAGAAGCACTCTACCAGGGGAGGGTCAAGAACATGGAGCAAACTCTGAGTTCACTCTATCTCAGGGTGGTGGTTGGAGCTACTAATGGCACACGCTATCAAAACCCACATGCAGATTGCTTTCTAGATGTTTCAAGCTTGTCTGAAGCAACCAGCTTATCTGTAGCATCTGTCTCTTACAGGTCACTTCCAAAGGCTTACACACAATTATCCCAAGTCTGAAAATCACCTTGGATCTATCATCTTCAACAATAAAAAAGAACATTAAAAAGTGAGTTTGAAAGCTATAATACATCTATAATTGTAATGTAAAAAGCCAAGAAGTTATTAAAATAGAAAATATCTTTTTAGGGTTTTTTTTTGAACATCACAGCCTAATAGCAATGGACCAGGATTTTTACTTTGAAGGGCTGTCCCAGCCAAGAAGAAAAAAGTAAATCTTTGTGAGTATTTTAATATTAATGAAACAATTCAGCAGCACTCTAAAAGAAAGTATTTTTTCTCTCATAATCTCTCTCATAAAGAGAGATTTTCTCTCATAACTTTTTCTCATAATGTGCACTGCAATGCACTTTACCCAAATTGTAACATCTCACAGTTGGAAAGTGTTGACCAAGACAAAAAAAACTAATGACAAAAAAAATTGTGGGTTTCTGGCATCTGTGACTACACCTACATGTTGAGGGTAGAAGAAAGAGAGGTTTACAAAAGTTTCAGAAATATATAGGGGGAAGGAATCCTGAAAAAAAGGCAGCCTTCCTGCAGGTAGGTGGAAGTCGAAGTCCTGAGTTGAGATGTGAGGAAAGAGCTTATTTCTTGATGATTTCTCAGAGGAACAAAGCACCGACTCACCTGTTTTAGTTCAATCAATAAGAAATGAGTAGATAATAGCAAGGTTCCATTTCTTTGACAATGAATTTATTTTCAGATAGTCTATTAATGTATTGAAAAGACGCTACTTTCTGTTATCTATGCATTTTTAGTGTATTATAATTACTAAAAAAATCACAATATGTATATTACTTCAGTACAGTAATACATACAAAATAGAAAACTGTTCAAATGAAATTTTTTTAGCATGTTCCTAGTAGGAAGCCTGAGGGTAGACCAGACAGAATTATAACTGTGCAAATTACAGTGAAGGGAAAAATTCCCAAGAAACAAAATCGACATGGCTTCTGTTAAAGGACGAATCTTTAGAAGAACTTAAGTTTTGTAAGTTGCTCTCAAATACTGTTTTACAGCAATGAAAGCAACATAACTGATCCCTACTATCTGTGTGTAATCCTCACAGCATGTCTTTGCAACCTAAAAAGGATGTATTTGTAGGTGAGGTCTTCAGCTAAAAGAGGTAGGAGGGGAGAGGAGAAAGAATATGACAGCTGTTAATAATAGTCTGCACAACCATGAAACTTGGAGTCAGAGTAGAAGAAGATAAAAGGGAGAAAAAAGAAAAAGATAACTGAAAATAAGAGAAGAGCAGAAAGAAATGTGAACCAAAGACTACCTGTGAGGGAGACTTGGGGAAAAAAAAAAAAAAGCTTTCACAATGAAGAGAATGGATCTTAATTCACTAAAACTAAGCATAGGTTGATATCTACCTATGGGAGGTGGATCTGGCAGGCTGACCAAAGCTTCAGAAATGTGGCTTGCCCAAAGCAGGCATGCAATGCATACGGTTACTGCAAAGTCACAAAAGAGCAACACATCCCAACGGACATTGTGCTAAATTCATAGAGTGCAGCAGTGGTAGCTGCTCTTAGCAGTTCTCCCCCATTAAAGAGAGGTGTCCTTAAATTTTAGAGCAATTATTATTATCACTTTAATTATTATTGGAAGCTAGGAACAGAATCCGCAAGTTCGATTCCTTTCCTAGATCTCTGAGTCAAAACTGTTGCCTAATCACCCACCTTCCAACAAGGAGATTTATTTAAATTTTAAAAAGGCATTGATGTTGCTCTGCTGAGCCCATTCCAAAGGCAATGAGGTTTATTGGACTGAGAAGATCCTAAGGGGTGCAGACAGAAAAAGAAACCCAGATTGTATTTATGCCAAAGAGTTTTGGTTGCTCATTTTTTTTCTTGACCATATTTGAGTCAATATCCTCTTTGACAGAATGCTGCCAAGCTTTGCAGACCCAAAATTGGACTTGGGTTTTTTTTTGATAAAATTCCAGTAATAACCTATACCCAGTTTTATTTATTTTTGATATAAATTAAATACTCTGAATTTCTTATCACTTGCTTATGCTCCTAATAGAAAGCCCACAGCTAGGTAAATCAAAGTATCCAGATGGAGAAAAACAAGTCACTCAAGAAGGGGATTTCAGTTTCAGTTTTCCCAAGGAGCTTTTATAAACATTAAGGAACAGAATGTTTATGAAAAATGTCTTCTCGGTGTCCTTTTAAATGTGCCACACATATGGAGCATATACAAAAATATTAGAAAGGAAATTAATTTCCTGTAGATCCTCCATATCATCTGGATGTTTGAAAGCCACCTGTGTACCAACTTAAGTAATACCTATAAGCCTAGAAAGGACACATTAAAGGAAAGGTTTTTATCTGCTGTGTAAGGGAGAGAAGCACATTGAGTTGAATATGTTTGGTTTGGGAAATCTGTTTTTGCCTGTTAAGTGGAGCTCTCCTTACACATTAATAGAAAGATGAACTTAACGTTCATCGCCTCATGTGGTTTTGTGTGTCCCAGGAATGCTACTACTACACTCTACAACTACCAGACTCCATCTGGCTGCTCAATTAGAGCCCAACATGACAACTGATTGTTATGCAAAAACAATTGATTAGATTTTTATGTCTCTCAACAAGATGACTCAGTTACAATGAGTATAATTTTTCTTTTTTTTCCCCCTTTTTGCATTATGGCTTATAGCTTATTATACTGTTTTCTAGTTCTGGCACTGAAGTGTGTGGACTATCAAATGCCCTTGCCAAGAGGAAACTATACCACTCTGGGAGCTTGATGTGCTGCGAAGGGCTTCTGGGTGGCTCAGTGGCAACTTTGCCAAAGCACAGTCCCTTATGCTGTGTTCAGACAGAATTTTTGAGTAGTCTTGTTAACTCCTCTCCAAAACAATTGGGAGACGAATATTAACAATGAATTTGAGTTTCTAACTGTTCATCTGTTCGTACTTTGTAAGCTAGTCTGCTCTTCCACTTTTAAAGCATTCCTTTGAGATGAGATGAGCATAACTCTTAGCAGTACTGATCCTCCCTGTTTTGCACAGACTACAAACACGGTCCATGGGAAAGAGAGGCTAGCAGGAGCTGTGGACTTTGCAGACCTGTCACATTTGGTATCCAAGCTGCACCCTACATCTTCTGCAAGAATTGCTTTCCAGTGAAGTTCTTCACTTTTCTATTGATGTCCTGAGAGAAGAATTAGCATCTCAGAGCTGGATTTTTCCCAGTATTATACAGATTCCCAGTAAGCTGAGGGGTAAATAAAGCTGCCTCTCTCCTGCATACCCCACATTTGGGGGTGACATCCTTGTGTTTACAGAGATTGGAGACTTACATTTATTTTCCCAATGACGAGAGCATTTGTATAGACAAAAATGTCATCTAAAGTTACTTTACCTGCTCAGACCATTAAATTAATCCTAAGTATGGGATGAAGAATCACAAATAAAGAATAAAAGATTACATTTGCTTGTGACTTGCTAAAGACATTACATTCTTCATTAAACTGGAAACTTTCTGCAGATCCGAAATTCATCTTATCTCACATAATTTAATGGTGTTTCAACTCAAATCCATTAATGCTAAAAAGTAAAAAAGTATAGTGGGATTCTGTCCTCCTTCATGATGTCCTATCCCTACCCTCACAAATGCAAGTCTCCCCTAATTTGAAAATATTTATGAATATAATTCATTGCAAAGAGATATGGTAACATATTTTTTCCCCACATTGAAAAGAAAATAACTCCTTTTCTTGTAGCCAAAAAATGAAGTTTGAGGAATTCTTAGGAAAAAGCATTTTGGTCACAGTCTTATGTGTTTGATGCACACACATCTAAATAGCAAAAGGAATAGGTTTCAGCACACTGAATCAGTAATGGGATGCTCTGCTGCTTCCCAGTTTACCACTTTGTACAAGTAAAGGGCCCTTTACATCAGCTGTTGCCACAGTGGACAGATGGGAAGATAGTTGGCTTTCCTCACTCTGCAGTTCAGTGCTATTGTTTTACAGACTGAAATCCCTCTTCTCAGGATTTCCTAACCATGGTTTCAATAATTGGCCTTTGCAATAAAATAAAATATGGAGCTAGGATATTCCTCTCTTTTTCAAAGCTAGCTTTGATCATCCCCATTACTGTGCTGGGTTGTCTACAATAAGCCTCTCTGCCACCATGAGCAGCACTCACCAGGCCCAAAAGATGCCTGCCTCTTTGGCCTCCTCACTGACGTCTCTTGAAATGCAGCCATAATTGCCAAGTTCTGCAGCTCTGATATCAAACATCATGCAATTTCAGGTCAGCACAGGGCTTTCTTTGTTAACTGTTGCTGAAGATCATGGCTTATTCGAATCCTTAATTCATGCATTCATAAGAAAGATTCATTTATGCACCTGTGTGAATGAAGAACAGTTCACTAAATTATCTGGGAAGCGGGAAAGAAACTGAAATATTCTTTATATTCAACAAAAAAAAAAATTATCTCAATTAGTATTTTAATAAAAGAATGAAACATTATAACGTGAGTTTCTCTAGAAAAATTAAATTCAAATAGCTTTCTAAGGGAGGGGGATTTGTTGTTTTTAATTTCTTTAAGGAAAGCGAAAGGCAAAGTACCTGAAGGCAGAATTCACTTTTGCAGGAGACTGAGCTCCACTGAACATTTAGCCCTTCACCTGTGAACTAGTGTTGCATAACTGGGACACTGCAGAGAAGAACTGACCATAACCTTAATTAAAAGCCAGAAAATTCTTAAAAAGGCAGCTCTCTAAAGAGATTGACTCTCAGTTGTGCTACAAAAGTACAGCATTCCAATAGTTTGGACTAACTGCTGTTTCATGACTGCCTTAGGCAGTAGCTCAGAAATGCTAATTACCAATACATTTATATTATAAAGCACAGTTTATTCTTGCTGTTGTAGGTGAGGCTGATATGTCAAGCCCCAAAGCATATTCTACTCAGGGAGTGTTATTAGGCTGCACTGGGGGGGAGTTCCAGAGGTTTTGGTGTAACACAATTATTCAAGCTGCACCCCTTCTTTTGCAAGTGACACTTTCATTCCGAGTCACACCAGCAAACTCTATTAGCAACATCAGACTCATTGGTTTTTATTCCCAAACCCCCACAAAACCTCCCAGCTATGGGGCCATGAGCTGACCTTCCTCTCAGGTCCCCCAGAACTTCATGTGCAAAAAAGCAGCAGCAGCAGCTGATAACTTAAATTGAGCATTAAAGAACTTAGACTTGGGAGCAAAAGAGATTTCTCCTGAAGGTACTGAAAAAGCTGAAAAGAAATATCCCACATTATTAAAACCAATCACCCTTTAGTACTTAGCAGCCAATCCATCTCCAAGCTGGAGGTCACGTAGCTGGTGTCTGCAGTCTCAGGATTTAGTAGAGTGAATGCATGCATGTTTTCTCTGCAGCAACGGATGACAAGAAATAAATCTGCTCTTCCGCTTGTGTGAACCTGTGCACACTTTGGAGCATGGACAAAGAGGAGTCTTTGATCCAGCAAAGTCCTTGGCTTCCCCCTATCCAGGGAGGGTGTCACTCACAGTGACTAATGCTAGAGGTGTATAACTGCTCTATCATCTCAATTGCTAAGGAGCTCAGCAAGGAAAAGGACTCAGGCCTCATATATTTTGGAAAGCTGACACAAGGCTATTGCTATTTGAAAGTGCAAATACACTCTCTAATATATGTATCTCACTCTGCTCTCAGCGGCAATTGTACCGTTAAAGCACCAGCCTCACCAAAGTCTTTAAGGGTAACAGTACCAGCATTGCAACTTTTCAGAAATAGCAATACCTTTCAAGCCAGTGTGTATTGTTGCAGTACACAGATGAAATTTAATTTCTCCACCATAAGAAAAATTGAAATACTTAAGTAATAACATTCAGCAACATCATCTGGCATCTGATGATGCACAGAAACTGGGCAATTATGTTTCGCCTCGGGTGGCTAATAGGCCCATTTCAAATTTCAGGCATTAACAGATAATAACACTGCCTGGGTCTGAGTACGTTATTATAATTATTAACCATAAAGAAATAGGGGGGAGAAGGATTGGTTTTAATTATTTAATTTTGAAGTGCAATAAGGTAAGTTCATTGTTCCCCATGAGCTAGCATCCAGAGACTAAGTGCTGGCATCGCTGCAAGTTTAACTCTGTTCAAACTGAGTTGGTTTTAGATTCATGAAACCTTATCATTGTTATTTGGAATAAGTATGTCTCAGAGCAGTAAGACTTGCCTAGAAACATTACATGGGAGTAAAAATGGTAATGGCAACAGAAACTGAGAAATCTTCCACTAGAAATCAGTTTATTTTTTATATTACGTAAAAACTGCAGCCACTGTTTTAAATCCATTATTATATTTTAATTATTTAGCTTTGAATCCCTTCCTGGGATGTGGACATTCAGATTTGGGATGAAGCAGGAAAGGGATGAAATATACTACATACATTTATGAATGACAATACTTAAGGCCACAAATGTGGCCACTTAATATATGTAGAAATGGCTTTTGGAAATAGAGGCCCTGCTCTTGTGAGACCTCACTTGGAGTATTGTGTGCAGTTCTGGTGTGCTCAACATAAAAGGACATGGAACTGTTGGAACAAGTCCAGAGGAGGGCCACAAGGATGACCAGGGGACTGGAGCAGCTCCTGTATGAAGATAGAATGAGAAAGTTGGGGCTGTTCAGCCTGGAGAAGAGAAGGCTGAGTGGAGATCTCATAGCAGCCTTTCAGTGTCTGAAGGGGGTCTATAGAGGTGCTGGGGAGGGACTCTTCATTAGGGACTGTAGTGAGAGGACAGAGGGTAATGGGTTCAAACTTAAACAGGGGAAGTTTAGATTGGATATGAGGAAGAAACTCTTTAGTGTAAGGGTGGTGAGACACTGGAATGGGTTGCCCAGGGAAGTTGTGAACGCTCCATTACTGGTGGTGTTAAAGGCCAGGATGGACAGAGCTTTGGGTGGCATGGTTTAGTGGGAGGTGTCCCTGCCCATGGCAGGGGGGTGGGAACTGGATGATCTTAAGGTCCTTTCCAACCCTAACTATTCTATGATTCCATGATTCTAAGTCAAGGTAGAACCAGAGGCCAGCAATTTGGATTTGTGTCCTGGGTGAAAATATATAAAGTCAATATATAACTATTCTGACTAATTTCATATCCTCCATTTCTTTACACATAGCAATTATGACATAACACCATGGTGAAATACAACATTAGGTTTTCTAGATTTATAAATGCTTCAGTGCATTGAAGGAATATTGAATATATTCCTTCCTATGGAAAGGAATATTACGTAGTTCAAAAATTAGTCTTAAGCCTTGTAGAGGTCTCCACATCTCCCCATTTACTCTGATTCTTTGATAGTGGTATTTTTTCAAAGCTCAAGGTTCAGAGATAACATGAAAAGAGCTTTTAATCATTCCTCTTAAAAACATCATTTTCTAACAGTCTGTAGGAAAAGCTTCAGAAATAGTGAATCAAGTTTACACTTTTGGCTGAAAAACAAAATAACACAAAAAAGTTAACTAATGACATGAACTCTTTTCATCATTTCATATAAGGCTGCTCTTCCCAAATCTCAAAGGTCATTTAGTGCACAAAAGTACTGTCACATAGGAAAGTTGAGTGCTCTGTAAAAAAATGCATTTAACAGTTTCACAAAAAACAGTGAATAAGAAATAAAGGCAGTTAAAACAAGTATTTGTCTCATCACCAGCAGGCAAACAATTTTGTATCTGAAGACCCACTATGAGTCAGGTCAAGCCACCAGCGTCATGCCCACTCTATTCCCACTGGCTTGCCAGCCTCCTCATTAACCACTTCATAAGCCAGCTTCGTGCCTCTTCCATCATAGTACATCCATGTCTGTGAATATGCTACAAATAACCACATTTTTATGGAAAATAATAGAGAAGATGAGATTTTCATTTTCATTGGTGTCCTTTTCTCTTCTACTATCTTATGATCGTTATCTTGTGAAAGACATTTTACAATTAGAAAAGCGAAAGCCCTGCTGTCCTCTACAGTGCTAGTGAGTGGCTGTGAAGGAAGATGCATTTCAAGAGACTCATAGTACTGGACAGCCAGACACTCCTCCTCCAAATGCCTCCAAAGCAGAGCTATTCCACCTCGCTAACACTGCACTTCACATTTTTTCATTAACTAATTTTAACTACACATATGGATGCAGTTCTAAGGGGTAAGGCAAATAGATTGCAAGAAGGTCTCCAACTTCACAACAGTGGGTTTGATGAAGAATAGGTCTGTATTCTGAACCTCCATGAGCTCTCACAAAATAGCCTCACCAGAACACTCACGAAGCTGGTGCCAGTGTTTTGCAGCTGCTCTGGTCCTGTGCTTCAGGAAAATGGGTGGTCATTTCCAAAGTTTCACTCCTAAACTGTCAGCAAGATTTCATAATCTGACCAGCCCAACCTGTGCAGACAGATCATATGCAAAGCAAGGAACTCAGTAAAGAGCAGGATTGATTCTCCCACACTGCAACAGGAAACTAAGCATTCAATGTATGCTTTGTTTAGGTTTATAAAAACTGAGAACATCAGTAACAGACAGATAGAACTAAACTGGAAAACATAATGAATTGTTATCTCCAACACAAGAGTCATGAGATACAACTGCCAGGAGGGCAAGAATAGTCTGGCTTCCCCCAGTCCACATGGGAATGGCTCATGTACACCAATCCTGCCCCTGACATGGCACCTGAGAATTGAGTGTATGAGTGAAGTGTTGTGGTTAGGCACTGGCTTTATGGCTTTTTTAGCTACAAGGGAATGTTTTGCAGAGGTATTTTTCCAGGGCCTCACCATGTAGCTTTTCAGTATGATATATGTACTTATCTACTACATCAGCCTTTCAGTGCCACACAAGAGGAAAATGGAAAGGCCATGGAAATTTTCCATTTCTGTAGAGCAGTGAAGCCTAGCAACTTTTTTTCTTTAAAGAACATTATTGGTAGGATATGTAGCAAATTCTGAATAGCAGATTACTTGCTAGCTTGCAAACACTTCATATATCGAGTATCAAGATATTCAACTTGATTTCCTCTCAAATAGAAACAAATCATACGACATCTTTAAAACAATCAAACAAAAACAAAAGCAGAAATAAAACTATTTACTCCAGTGAAACAAATCTTTTGAGCTGTGGAAATCTTCCTCTTGCTCTCACTCGCCTCCTCCCCCATATTTTGAAATGGCACTGGCCCAAGTTACATTAATCCAGTTTGTTCAGTGACCAAGCACTCTCTCACGCCTGGAGGATCAACTCAAGATGCCACACAGACAGAATCAATTCATGTAGCTGACATCCGAGCACCCTCTGAAGGCTGAGGTACCTGGGGTGCCTGAAATGCCATTATCTCTCCCTGTAAGTGGGGAATCTCAAGAGCTGGAATCACCTCTTCCCTGGCCTGCTTTCAATGGCAACATGTCAGGTTTTAATTGCCTAAAAGGGTCTGAAATTTAAAATGCTTTTCCCCAGGTTCGTGGATAATTTAAATCCTTGGCTAGTTCATTAAAAGGCTATTTGTGATGAGGCAGGCAGGCTGGCACATCTCTCACTTAGCACGCTCAGCTGAGCTGGGAATAGAAGCAAACAAACAGCATCCACTCTGCCTGGCACTGAGTGCAAGCCTTTGTGTGCATCCAGAGAGGTGGCAGAGAGGCAGAAGGAGCATGATGTGGTTAAAGAGCTCAGTTCTTTCTTGAAAAAATATATAAGGTGAGATCCTGATTTTAGCGAAGTCAGTGGCAAAATTCCCAGAGCTTTCAGTGGGACCAGATTTTTCTCTCAGTTAGTTTCAGAGGGTTTGTGCAAGGTGGAGCTTTTAAAGTGTCAGTGTAAATAGATAGCTAAGCCATAAGGGTCCAATGTAGCACACTGGAAAACATAAGCCCTACAGATTAACAGCATGCAGTAGATGTATACTTTATGTATGAGGAAGGCTAGACACGTTCCTCAGTGTTTTACACTTTCACCTTGTGTTCTATTTGTCTGTGTATTACTTCAAAATGATACAGTATTAGATACTATAGGAGAAAATTGATTTAAAGGAGCATTCAGGAGATCAGTAAAAGTCATTTTCCCAATGAATGCAAATGGCCCTCTAATAAAAAAAAATGAAAAAGATGCATTCTCAAGACATTTGGAACTGACTTTGAGAGAGGTGTGAGTGAGAGAGAGGTAGGAATAGCCTCATATACAGGTTCCGTTTTCTATTCAAAATTCATCTAAGTAGCTAATGTTTTTCAATTTTGAAAATATCAATATCTTGCAAAGGTTTGGAAAAAGCATGAACATGTTAGGAAATCTCAGCTCACATCTAATGACTATATATGTATATATGTAGGTGGCATTCATAGATGCCACAGTCACTATTCATAGATACCCATATAAACAGCAATAATAAATGTACACAGCAGTAATGAGACTCATAATGCAGCCACCCATATCATTCTAACACAAATTCACATGTGCTACGTGCACTCACCTCCTGAATGTTGCAGACCCTGATCACAGATGTTTCACTAGCCAGGACTACACTTGTAACATTCTAATACTTAATATCAGTGATTTTATTAGCAATTATGCTTGGCACTTACATAACCCATTTTAGGTAATTGATACCTTCTGATAACTGATACCTTCTGGATGCCACTAGGTTTTCTTTTACAGAAAGGCCATACATTCGTGGTACCACAGTTTCTTGCCACAAGCTTGGCGCTACACAGTGCTGAAAAGTTTTGCTCTGCAGTGCAGCCTAGTCTTGCACTATAGTGTACACTATAAATGTTAGATGCTGCTGATAGCTCTAATGAATTTTTCAGGTATTTGAATTTTGACTTTTAGGAAACTTGCAAGTTAAATGTGGGCGCAAGCTGCAGCTTGCCAGAAGTGCTCAGTGGTGAAGTACAACTGTTTGTTTCCAAATGCCTAGGCATTTCTATTTTCCTGAGGTAGTTCATTCCATCACAGTTTAAATTAAGCAGTCTGTTTAGTTTCTTTTCACACATTTCCCAAGGAGACCAAACCAGGGAGTGTGTTCTTTTAAATTCTTTTTAGTTTTTTAAATCTATATGCTTCTTCTCCACACCCTACCCTTTTGAAAACTTTCTCCAAGCTGAAAAGCATGTTTGAAAAAAAGCAGTCTCTTTCTGCTTTTTTCCTTAGCAGGTTTAATTTTCCTGGTTTTCTTTTTCTTCCTCTTTACTGTCACTTTGGTGTACAACAAAACTGTGAGAAAATGATCCATATCTGTAAAAGTTGTTTCTTACTAAACTTAATACTCATTTGAACTGCTGCTTCTTTTTCTTGAAGGATTATGTTTGTCTTTAATTAAAAAGGAAGGATGTGCATGATGCATAGCTAGTTCCTTCTGATCTTTACTGATTGATCCCACCCATTTGGATATAAATATGTTTTCTTGTTCATTCAGACAGTAAATCAATGCAACAAATCCGAAGGTCTACTGCAGTGTTCATTCGTTTGTGGGAATTTCTGTTTTCTTCAAAGAATGTGTCAAAAAAATGATATTAAGATAGTAGGTCCTCAAGACTTAAATATCTAAAACACAAAGCATATCAAGGCAAGACCTACTCTAGGCAATTTAGGATGTCTTGCAATGCAATGCAAACATCTACATTAGAAAAGCATCAAACTCGAAGAATTAAAGTGGGATTACTTGAAACTCACCCTACCTTCACCCCAGTTAAGGCAATACTAATACATCCAGAGGATTAGCAGCCTTAATACAGGCTAAGTATATCCATGTCTGACTAGCTCCTGCTTCACATTATGCTTCAGCCTATATTCCCAATCAGTTCAATTTACCATTGCATTCTTTTTTCAGATGTGAACTGGACCATAACTTACAGCCTCCTTTCTCCCCCAGATAATTACAATACTCTCGGAGACAATGACTTTCTGCTTTGGTTTTAAAATTTTCCAGTTAGATTTGTAATAGAAGATGAAATTACATTTCCATATCTTCTCCTGCTAGCTCTATCAGATTTCCTGCTCTGTCGCTTTACACGCTAAACTCACAGCATTTCTTTTTAAGCCAGGTCTTGCTAATCTCCTCTATTCAGCCCTGTCATTTCAGACCCTCAGGGTAGATCACATTGGAATACGGGAGAGGGAATCTGGCAAATCATGACAGAAGATATTTAGCATTATTGCCTACTTTCTGATTTAAAAAATATTTTCTTCAGATTGCTTAATGTCTTCTTCATATTGCAAGTGTCTTTTGTGTCGGAGTCATTTATAAAATCCCTGCTGAAGAATTCCATCTTGAAAATTAGCCAGCTGGGGACTAGAATAGTTAGGAAATAATATCATTACAATGCAGTAATGTGTTAATAGTGCCATTATAGCTTTGTAATTCCTACTGTTCTCATATCCCTGGCCTGCTATATGCTGATTTTTCTTGCACTAAAGGAATTGCTATAGCAACATACCTTCAAACATGTGTGATTAATACTTTATATGCCCATGACTGACTAGATATTTGTTCTAGACATGGCATATTGAAAACCAAGATGGAATACCTGCCATGAATCCATAGAACAGAAACAGATTTATACTAGGAGAAAAATAAATCATAAATTGAATAAGAACAAGAGAAAATGCAATTTCATAGATTCGGAATACAGGCAAGTTGTTAAAATATACTGCAATGCTTTGATCTCTCTGGTATATCAATGTTAGTCTAAAGAACACAGAATTCCACAAGCCATTTTGCTATTATATTAAAAAAAAAAGGTATTTTTTCCACATAGGAGAACATCTGCATCACATTTTTCTTCTGTGGATAGATGCCTCAACCCAGCAGCCAGTTTCTTCCTTAGACCACTATGAACATAAAGATGTCTCAGTTCGGGAGACCAAGAAGTGGTCACATTTTGCAAATTTAATCACATACACCTTCAAGTCTACAGTCAATAAGGTGTAAATTTTGTGCTTCCTCTTAACTTCAGCTCTGCTTGGTATCATTCAGGATTTCACATAACTGACTATAGATGCTATTCCTGGTCAGGACAGACAATTAGAAGCATGCACTTTGCCTCTTTAGTCTTACAAGCTAATAATACATAATTCACTATTAATCACCAGGGATGATAGCTATTGGAAGCTGATTAAATTTATTTTTAGGAGGGGTTTTTTGCCTCCAATCTCTTGATGTTGCATGTGGTGCTCACATACAGCCCCCCAAGCATGTACTAACTTGATGGGCTGTGTGCAGATACAACTATTCTCAGCCTGTGATAAATACACCTTCTAGACATTCACAGAGAGAAATATCTGAGACAATCTGTATCAAGTCACACTAGCAGAGTTACTTGTGGTGGCTACTTTCTTAAAAGACTGGGGTTTTTAAAGGCATTGTCTTCCTGCTGACAATCTCAGAGCCTGAGTGTTGAGGTAAGTTTGCCTGCCAGAAACACATGCCTTAACACTTTATAGGGATAAGTAGCCCAGGCATTTCTGGGTATCTCTGGCCAATTAAAAAGGCAGGTAGCTGCATGGATGATTTTGATTTATGACTGCATAGAAACAACTGCTCATCCTTTAATCTGAACATTCACTTCTTATGCCCAAGTGCTTAAATAATTTGACAAAATCTCAGCTTGCTCTGTCTTAGCATTCTGGGGCTCGCAGCCTTTCATAAGCTTTCAGGTTTGACACACCATAATGCAAGGCTGCTGGAAAATATGTCCCTAGTGTCTCTTTTTAAGTCAAAACTGCTAAACTCTGTGACAAGCTGCATAGTTCCAACAGCCATTTGGTAGCATACTGTCACATAACTTGTGCTTCAGTTTCCATCCTGGCGATGCTGACTCACATTTTCCAAATAACTGCCCATGGTCCTATACAATCATAGAATCATAAATCATAGAATAATTTAGGTTGAAAAAGACTTTGAGATCATTGACTCCAACCATTAACCTAACATCTCTGTTCTTTTCATGGTTGATAGAATCATAGAATAGTTAGGGTTGGAAAGGACCTTAAGACCATCTAGCTCCAGCCTCAAAGCCACAGGCAGGAGCATCTCCCACTAAATCATGTCACCCAAGGCTCTGTCTAACCTGGCCTTAAACGCCGCTAGGGGTGGAGCATTAACAACTTCCCTGGGCAACACATTCCAGTGCCTCACCACCCTTACAGTAAAGAACTTCCTCCTTATATCCGATCTAAACTTCCCCTGTTTAACATTTAACCCATTTCCCTTGCCCTGTCACTACAGTCCCTAATTAAGAGTCCCTCCAAAGCATCCTTGTAGGCCCCCTTCAGATACTGAGCATTTACTCTAACTGTTCTTTAGTCATTTTTCCAAGACCTATAAAGCCTCCTGCTTACTCCAATTCACTTGAAAATGAAAGGAGTTAAAAAAATTCAGAGGGTGAATAATCCTGTCCTTATTGTCTTAAATAAGCAAAACTAGGCTGTCTGACAACTGCCTCTCTAAAGGGGTGCAGTGTGAGCCCTTGTCAGGATGGATGGCAGCCCAGACCTAAACAAATGATAAGCAGCAGTCATCAGTGATGAGAGGCAAAAAAATGAACTAAATCGCTGAGTGAGCTTCTACACAAAGGTCAAAGTCTTCCTCAACCATCACTGCTGGTTTCACTAGTAGACAAAAAATTTAATCCTAGAGCTTCTGCAGCACTAATTTCTACCTGAGTGTTGACTGCCAGTTGAATTCTGACTTGGTGGAGCAAAGGGAAAAATGGGATAACACAGAAAGGTGGTGAGCAGAGAAAATCTCAGTGTCCCCTCTGCAATCCACTCCCTTTTCTTGTCACACATCTTGCACCATCCATCCTTGCTGCAGAATCCAGGAGGATGGAGAAATGACAACTTCATCCCATCATTTCAAGATTATGTGCTTTTAAAATCACATTAAGAGGGCTCTCTTTTTCTATTCCACCCAAAATTGTGAAGGGGCTGAGGGAGGCAGAACTACAGTGAGTTGGTAGTCAGAGATTCAATCCCTGAAGAATACAAGCACATTTCTTCTTTGATTATATTTTATCATTATGTTATTTTAAAATATTCTAAGCCAAGTGCCTATTCCATCCCCATTTGTCTGCTATCTATGCACTGTCAGCACATAATGAGCAAGGGGATTATAATAGTGCTATATCATAGTTCCCCATGAAGAAACTGTATACACACATACACACATACACACACACACACACACACACACACGCACACACACTTTTCCCAGTATCTCCTTAGCTGTACAAAAGGGTAATGCTGCCTAAGTCTGTACTAAGACAATGGCTTGAGCAAGTTTAAATGTGTTTTGCTAGACTGTTCACGTGTGGAGAATCCTTTTCATCTTAATTCTGAGTTTGTGTTAGTTTAATAAGCAAATTCAAGGCTGTCATAGTTTAAGCCACTCACACAGTTTGCTCACTCACTCCCCCCTCTTTCTTCCCCCCTCTCCCAGAGGGATGGGGAGGAGAATCGAAAGAATGCAGCTCCCACAGGTTGAGATAAGAACAGTCCAGTAACTAAAGTATAACACAGACCCACTACTGCTACCAACAATAATAATAATGACAAGAGAAATACAAGGAAAGAGAATACAACCTCTCATCACCCGATACCAAGCCCGACCCAGCCGCAAACCCCACTCTTTCAGGCCCCTGCCCTCATTTTTACATCCTGGGAATGACCTAGTGTTGTATGGAATACCTCTTTGATTAGTTTGGGTCAGGTGCCCTGTCTCTGCTTCCTCCCAGCTTCCCCTCCTCCCTGGCAGAGCATGAGGCTCAGAAAGTCCTTGGTCAGATCAAGCATTATAAGCAGTAACTAAAACATTGGTGTTATCAGCACTGTTCCCAGGCCGAAAGACAAAAACACAGTGCTGCACCAGCTACCAAGAAAGAGAAAAATGACTGCTACTGCTGAACACAGGACAAAGGCTCATAAAGTTTAAAACTCACCAAGCTGAACTGAGTGCTTGGTTTGGATTGGTTACAGGAAAGACATTTGATAAAAATATCTTAATCCTGAAAAAGAAATTAGATTTATGAGGCCAGGTTCAAACCTGCAAAACAATGAACCTGATAAATATTCAGATTTTACAGCTGATAGGACTGCAAGAGAGCTTCTTCATTGCCAGCCACCAACACTTCACAGCACGAACTTGCAACTCCCATCAATAGCAAATCATCCCCTGGCGATTTTGTCCCTGCCATTTAAAAATATGCTTCTGACAGCAAAAAAATATGAAAAAAAAAATGGAGCCACTTGTGAGGCTAGCAAGCATCCACCTTCCAGCTTCTCTGCATCAGTTTACCCAAGTCTCCAAATGTGCATTTCAAGAGAGCAAAATCTTCTTGAGATGCCACTGGTGCAGAACCAAGACGTACCTGGATTAGACCACCAGAAAGGGAGCAAGTAGCCTTTAAAGTAACAGAAACTAGCATTGCACCAGCAACCCTGTGTTTCTCAAATGGGAAGTAATTTGAGATTACATGTTTTTAAGATATCATATCTCCAACATTGCTGCACTGGGAAGGAATGGTTAGAAATCAAAAAAAAAAAAAAAAAAATCTTTTATTTTTTTTAATCACCTTCTGTGCTTTAATGAAATGAGAAAGGACTTTAAATACATTAACTGCAGAGCTGAGATAGATGATACATTCTGGACCATATAAGATGATAGTTGCATTCAACACCAAGAGGCCAATAGTGTGATGTAACTTTCATTTTTTTCTCACACTGAGACAACCTAAGTTTTACTTACCTGAACTGAGAGACCAAAAACTCTGCAGAGCATGAAGAAACACTGTATTTCTCTGAAGAAACACTGTATTTCTCACTCAGTGATGGCTATATTCCACATGTGAATGTAAAGAAAAATGGTCCTCATCTTCTTCAGTAAAATAAGTCTTCAGATCCATAAACACTTGCATGATGATGGAAGACCCGTGGGCTTGCATCTGGCAGAGAAGAAACAAATATGCACATGCTACATTTGACAGAATTAGAGGAAAAGTCACGTATCCTGTATTGTGGCAGTTGCTCTTTCTGGCTCAAGAATAGGGAAGCGAGCCAGAGAGGAGTATAAAGAATCTAATTTGATCTCCAAACATTTGAAAACTGTGGGATAGAGCAGCTCGGCTAGATTACACAGAAATGTGTAGACATAGGATATGGTGCTTGCTAAATATGCTCAAATGTTGGTAACTGTTTCTGAAGCTTTGAAAAACTTTTCATTGTGGGAAAGCCATCTGGAGGGTCATCCACAGTTGCTCAATGAGAAATTCTTTATAAATGTGAACGTTATGGACTGCCCTAAAAGCCTGGCTGATGAAGAATCAAAAGATACATCTGCTGAAAGGGCTAAGTCTCTGACCTTTATCATTTTCAGTTCAGACAAGAACTGCAGGGAGAACAGTGAGATACCCCAGAAAATTCTTGACAGGCTTCAGAAAGCCAACAAGCAGTGGGAAAATGCTGTGGAAGGGACAGTCTTCTCAAACTCTGAGCATGGATGACATTTGCACACACATACTGTGGTCTTGCTATAAACCTCAAGAACTGTCTTGGGAACAAGATGAGAAAAAAGTGCCTTTATATGCAATACAAAGTGCTCAAAACCTCATGTTTAAGTACACAAGAGCAACAAAGGGAGACTGTATGAGGAATATATGTAAAAATGCTCTAGTAAGTTTTGTTTAACATTTATTGAAGATATTCAAAATAGAATTTACTGGTTTTGAGTTTATAATATTGTCTGTGTACACTACCTATTTGCTTTAAAGTACTGTATGGCGCTTTAAAAATTGTCTGGAAACTATTAACACCTGCTTTTCTGAGCTGCATCCCCAACCCCTTAAAGTGTGAAGCTTTGGGTGCCCCCTGGTCTCCAGGACACTAAACAGTATCTCAGTTAAAATTTAAAGTGAGTAACAGGAAAATGGGAATTTAAGGACCTGTACAAAACATTACTTGCACTGTCATATTAGCACAGCTTAGTTTGGCAAAGTCAAATAGATTTTAAACAGGAAATACCTCAAAACTGCTAGCATAAATCTCGGTGTCCTTAATGTTTCTTTGTAGATAAGCTACATCAGCCAAAGTTCAGCATTACTGCAAGTGACATCTTGATTTCTCTTCCAGCCCTCCTTAGATCGCCTTCCTTGATCACTACCAAAACCATCAATTATCACTGGACTGTTGTGGAATCATAGAATCATCAAATGGTGGAGATATTACAGATCATCTAGTTCCAGCTCCCATGCCACTAGACCAGGTTGCTCAAAGCTCCATCCAACCTGGCCTTGAACATTTCCAAGGATGGGTCAGCCACAGCTTCTCTGGGCAACCTGTTCCAGTGTTTCACCACCCTTGCAGTAAAGAACTTTTTCTGAATGTCTAATCTAAATCTATCGTCTTTCAGCTTAAAGACATGCTTCTTAGTTCTATCACTACATGCCCCTGTAAAAAGTCCCTCTCTGTCTTTCATGTTGGCTCTCTTTAGGCACTGGAAGGCTGCTAAAAGGGTCCCCCTGGAGCCTCCAGGGTGAACAGGCCCAGCTCTTTCAGCCTGCCTTCATAGTAGAGGAGCTCCAGCCCTCTAAGCATCATTGTGGCCTCTTCCGGACTCACTCCAATAGGTTCATGTCCATCTATGTTAAATTAGTCCTCTATTTGCAGGGCTTCTTCCATTCAAGCCTTTTGCTGAGGTGGCACATCTAGGCTCTGACTTGATATAAATTGTTAATAGTTTCTGCTTAAAAGCTCTTAGACCCTTTACTTCAAAGTAGAAACTCTCATTCCCCATCTTGAATACTGAAGTTCCTTCCCTTTCCCTTAACAAAATCAATCACATCTCTCTAGAAAGCTGTTGTCCTTTCTCCTAGCTTTTCTATGTCTATTTCGTATTTAAGCTTTTTCACTGCTCTATGATGAGCTTTTGATCAAATGTTCGCAAAATTAACCTTGATATCTTCCTTCCTGTCTGTTTTCCCATTGCCTCAACATTGCTAAGAGCTGAAAGTCCTGTTCTGTACTTGTGGATGCACTTGGGAGTTTTGTTACAAGCCTGAACAGGAGCAAGAGAAAACCTCTCTTATGAAATGCTGGGATAGTGTTATAAACCTTAGCTGATGTTGTGGTTGCCATGTCATCAGTGCATTTGGTTGCATACTGTTTCTCTTTCTTCTAATGGAAAAAACAAATGAGTAAAAGCTGTTTTGAATGAGCGGGGATTTTTTGTTAAACTGTGGAGGTCAGTTTTAAGAATGACTGGAAGCACACAGTGGAAACTAGTCTGAATCATAACCTTTAAAACTGAACACCTCTTGTCCCTGAAATTCAAGGTTGAAGGAAAAGTCTAAGCTTCAAATCTCCATGGGTTTTGATTCTGGGCTGGATTCAAAACCAGAGAGGGCTTATTTTTCCAAATGCAATTTGATGTGGCCTGGGATAGCATAAATCTCACAGAAACATATGGGAAGAGTTTTGCTGATAGAAAGAATATGGATGTATTTTTTTTCTTGAGAAAGCACAGCATTATAAAGTTAATGTATATTTTTTTCTGAAATCATTGCCACTCTGACATTAAAAATATAAGCTGTTCGTTCAGAAGAAGAGCAAAGTAACTCTGAAAAATTCTTTTTATCCCAATTATATCTTGCTATCTTTATTTCTATGAACAAATTGCTGCTGTGTATACATCCAGAAAAGTCATCTTTAAGGACAGATATTTACTTTTTGTCCTTTTACCAGGTTTCACTTCATACCCATAGCAACTTAGTTTCCACAATAATCTCTGGTGTGGAACTTTAACAACTTGGGTAGAGTCCACTTTTTTTCACCAGGGAAATCCTTTACCTGTGTGCCTATTGACATGATCACTGACACCATCCAAGAGCTTGAGCAGGCTACTGGGACAAGACTTCCCTCTGAAGAAGCCATGCAGCTTTCCTAAAGGGCCATGTTTTTATTTTATAGACTAAACTATCTAACCTGACGTAACAGTCTGCAATTATTCCTGAGACTTTCAACAGACTGCTGCATTAAACAATGATGTCTAATCTCCATAATGCTCATTCTCAGTGTTTTATTCATATCTGAGAGATGGGTAAATTATGCAAGTTTCTCAAAACTGTGGCTCTTGCTGAAAATTATTTTTATATGCTAAAAAGACAAAGGGAATCCAGCTCCAAGTGATCACACCCACCTAATTTCATAGCTAGGCAAAGAAAATAAAACCAAAATAAACCTCAGGTACATTACAGACTTACAATTAAAAAGCAATTAGCAGCATGATATCAACTCATCATTCCAAACAAGTTTCTCACCTTCCATATGCAGCCCCCATATTCCTGTAAGAGATAGACTTGTTTTCTACTTGAAGTCCTGGTTAAGTAATTGCTTTTTCTTTCTCACTCCATTGTTTTTCCTTCACCCACCAATTTTTCTGTCTTCCGAACCTCTTACCTTCTCCTTTTCTCTCCACTAAAAACCGGCAAAAATACTAAACAATAACATTTAATAACACACTTCTGCCTTAATTTGAAAACCAAAGTGCTGAGAAAAACTAGTCAATTGTTGAGAAAATGCTATCCTTTCAATGGCAGTAAGAAAAGAACCCAAGCAATACGGAAAAGTACTTAAAATATGAAGTTCTTACAAAAGCACCTAATTTCAAGGAAGAAACATGTGATGTTCTAAATTTCCAAAGAAAGATATCTAACACTGGACAAACATTCATGGACACATACTTAAATGGCTTATAGTTAAGTTATGTGAATCAATACTCTTAACAGCTTGGCCAAACTACCCTGCCTGGCAAAAATAACAATGTGGTATCCAAGCCTGTCTTTTGGGGGTTCAGTTCATGGTATTTATCAGTCTTGACATTTCACCCCCACCATGCAGTAGAAAGGTTATTAAGAGCACAGCACAAATAGCCTGTATTCCCAAGAGCACATTTTAATCAGAAAGAAAAACAGTAACTGCAGACTCTAATAAGAAAGGGCCTCTGTATGAGGGAAATATCAGAAATCACATGGAAGAGTTTTGCTCCTGCCTGCTGCAAGGCAGGCGCTCCAATGTAATAGGTAATGGACCACTACCTGCCGCCAGCTGGAGCTGCCTGTGGACCCATGCAATGAGGCTCAGAGGAGACATGATCCCTTCTTACTTAGGTCCCATCATCTGCCTTTCCTCCAAAAACAAAAGAAAAAGAGGAACCAACATCTCTGGTACTCTTGAGGTTTTACTCCCTTAATTTTCTAAATAAACACTCCTGGAAATGTACCTTCCATTCCTGCTCCTCCTTTGATATACTTCTTTAATGTCTTCTTACTTTATTTGGCAAGCCACAAACTGAAGGGTTGGCATCATTCCGTACTAATTAATTCCTTCTAAGGAAGAATTAGCCAGTATGTGACCCTCCACTGCTGTTGACTCCTACTATGCACAGGTGGTATGAGTGAGTGAGACTCACATCCCAGCCACTCCTATCTCTTTCTATGGTGTCCCTGCCCAGCAACTACCTCTGGCTGTCTTGTGCCTTGCTCTTGTGTGCTCAGTATCCAGCCATCCACTCGAGATGGCAGTTCAAGTGTGGGGCTCTTCATACAGCACAAACTTGCAGCCTCAGATTTGCACAGAGAGGTGCTGGGGAGTTCTCACCATTCAAGTGAGTTCACAAAAAGCAAAAGTGAGTAAGAGGTCTGGATGTGCAGAAGTATCAGCCTCTTCGGTTAGATTGAACCTTAATGTCCTGCACTAAAGCCAGATTAAGCATGCAGATGTATCAACCCCTCTGTAAACAGACCAAGAGGCTGATACAATGGGTAGTAGAGAAGCCCAGCCAAAACCTATACAAGAGCCAGTGATTTTGAACAGGGGGCGTTGTGGGGGAACTACAGGAGCCAGTTGTGTACCCAGACAAATGGAACAGAAACCTTAAGAGCCAGGTCCCAAGCACTTCTTAAGGCCAGACATGTGCCACGTCCCCTCCCGTTGCACTGTTGCATGGACTTCAGCCTCTTGCACTTGAAACACCCTTCAGTCTCAGTATGATCCCCCAAACGACCATGGTCATACAAACAGCAAGGTGTGGAAGGGTACATGCCATCAAGTTTTTGCAAGCCAGCTAAAACACAAAAACCAGAAGCAGTTGAAGACATTACAGCTTTTTATCCACTTTTCTGCAATAAGGGTTTTGGAAACATCAGGGGTTGAGTCTTCAGTTGCTGAAGTTCATGATCTGGCACACTAACTTCAGCCTCCCTTGTTGATCTCTTCACTCACATCAATTCTAGGGCCAAGTACTTCAACAAAGATGGAGAAGGGAGAGCACAGGGGTTACGCTCTGACTCCTGGCCTTGAAGGATGGATCTTCTCCCATATTTGACAACGGCTTCAATATTTCCCAGCACAGCTCACTGGAAAAAACAAGTCCTGTGCATCTGCAGTTTTGCCACTCTGTTACATTTATTTTAAATAATGTGAAGTTTTGGTATTCTGCAGCTGAGAAAGATCCTTATTTATTGTTGAAAATCTCACATTTCTAAGTGCACGTCATCATCAGAGGGGATCTACTCTGGACTTGTGGATGCATGGCACTCTCTGTTCATGATGCAGCCTATATTATCCTGTAAGTAGTCACATACTTCCTATTGCTAAAATTCTCAAAACATTTCTCTGCTGTGGTTTCTGCTGCAGTCTCTCAGCTCTGAACGCTGTGAAGTATATACCAACAGAGCTGACAGCCTTGAAAAGCACTGTGTTACCTAGCAGCAGTACAAAAGCTATAAAGAATGTGCCTATGAAGTAGCAGTGTCACTATCACTGCTTGACTGGAGATCACGATGAGATTGCTTTACCCTAAGCCCGATAAGTGTCCAGTAAAAATGAAAAATGGTGTTGTAATACATCAGCTGGAACTCCACTCCCCAGGTATTCAGTGACATTATGATGAATTTCTCCATTCATGTGCAATCCGCTTTTCTCTTTGCTAAAGTTTCTCCAGCATATTTTCAAGTCCAAAGTCATGGTCATCAATATTCAATTAATTTAACTGAGGATAGTTAAGATAACCTGGGGATGTTATTTAGCTATAGAGCACCAGTCATTAAAAACAAATCCCTGCTAGAGTGGCCGTAGGTCAATCATTACTCAGGTAAAAAATTCAATGCAAAATTCAGTGGGTTTCTACCTTTGCTTGATGCATTTTTACATCAGCCCTCTGAATAACCCCACAATGGTTACATCATGCATTGTTTAGATTTGACTGAAGTATGGTAACATTTAAACTAGAAAAAAGGCTACAATTTTTACTCTTTCATAGCACCTTACACAAAATGTTCTCTAGCAGGACATTTTGCCCATGTACTGTATAATAAATGCATAATGTGAATGTGTAATATAAATATTTATACCACATTCAGTTAACCTCAATCCATCATATATATTCAGCTTTAACTGTGTAAGTTTTCAGGGTGAAACATAGCTTCCAGGGTAACTTTTCCATAGTCCATGCCTGTTAGAGGATTGTTTTTTCTTCTCTCCTCTTCCTCTGCACCCCACAGGGAAAGAACACAGGGATCTAACCCAGAATTTACAATTCCAAAGATTTATTGATTATTAAAAGCCTAATTTGTCAATAACTGCACACTAATCTTTCCTAAGTTACAGATAAACAAAATAGTGTTACTGATTTCAATACCATGAGGCATTATCCAAACTCTGTTGGAGGTATTCCTGGAAGTTTCCATATCTTCGGTAGATTTTGATGGTTTCTTTGGCTGCACTCTAGTTGATCTCCTTACATATTGATTACTGCTCTCTCAGATTAGATCACTGTTATAATACTTTTAATTATAGGGGTTTAAAATTAATTAGTTGCATTTAAACTTCTTCATTCTTGAGGCTTCATTAAACAAATGGACAGAGCTCATTTCCAAATAGCCTTAGAGGATGGGTGGACTGCCTTGCTTTTACATAGGCAGGGATGGTTGCATTCATACTACTCTTTTTTCTCAGACTGCTCAGCCTTTGCCCAGCATGTATAGGTACTCTCTTGACAACAAATGTCACAGAATTGTAGACTCATAGAATAGTTAGAGTTGAAAAGGACCTTAAGATCATCTAGTTTCAACCCCCCTGCCATAGCATGTACCACATAAGCTCATGACATCCCTTAGCAAAATTTTGATTGCTTTACTTTGTTGAAAAATATTTTTGTCAGGTCAAAGAGAAAGATTACTGAAGATATATCAGCCTTATAAGTAAAAATACATAGAGCATGCATAGTTATTTCATATGTTAAATGTCATCTAATGTTGCAAATATCCTTAGCATAAAACTCTCAACTACAGTGTTTCATATGAATTATCATAAATTACCTCCAGGCCCCACAAAAAAGCTTTCCAAAGCTTTTTTTAATTTTCACTTAAAAGTATCCAATTCATACTTAGAGAATCATAGCATCATAGAATGATTAGAGTTAGAAAGCACCTTAAGATCATCTAGCTCCAACTGCAATGCCACAGGCAGGGACACCTCACACTAAACCACGTCACCCAAGGCTCTGTCCAACCTGGCTTTGAACACCACCAGGGATGGAGCATTCACAACTTCCCTGGGCAACCCATTCCAGTGCCTCACCACCCTTACAGTAAAGAACTTCCTCCTTATATTCGATCTAAACTTCCCCTGTTTAAGTTTTAACCTATCATCTCTTGTCCTATCACTACAGTCCCTAATGAAGAGTCCCTCCGAATCATCCTTGTAGGCCATCTTCAGATACTGGAGGGGTATTTCAGGTACTGGAAGAGGTCTTGATGCAGCCTTCTCTTCTCCAGGCTGGGCAGCCACAACTTTCTCACCCTGTCTTCATAAGTGAGGTGCTCAAGTCCCCTGATCACCCTCGTGGACCTCCTATGCACTTGTTCCAACAGTTCCATGTCCTTTTTGTGTTGAGGACGCCAGAACTGTACACAGCACTCCAAGTGAGGTCTTTTATCTCAGGCCATTTATTTTTCAGTCTCTTACCAAACCCCACATTTTGATGTATAAAAGAAGATCTCAAAATAACACAGGTTCCCAATAATATACCTATAAAAATAAATGTTCAGCTCAGTTGAATATGGGATGGATGCAAATGCACTCACAGAATAAACAATTTAATTTTTCTCTTCAAGAATGACCTTGCAAAACCAACTTTGTTCCAAGCAGTAATAACTGACTCATCATTATGACTGGTTCAAAATGAAAAGTATCTCTGGTCATTCAAGTCATGGAAGGAAATATCTTGGTAATAAGCCAGCCAGCTCCACTCAAGGTCATCCAGTCAGGCAATGAGATTTTTGGTAGCTAAGAAGAGCCAAACCACAACAACTTTCAAAGAAAGGAAATGCAAAATTTTTAAGAGGTAAGGACTGGAAAGGAGAATCAAGTCACCCAGTTTGCAGGTAAGGAAGCTGAGCATGGTGCAGTCAGCTGGGGTTTGGAGGGAGCCTGCTTCAGTTGCCCGGTGACATAAAAATTAATAAAGAGGAAGGATGGATTATAAAATTGTGATGGAACTGTTTAGGAATTTCTCCCTTTATCAGCTCTATTCAATTGCATTACTTTTTAAGGGAAGGTATCAAGTAGGGTCATTACAAAATATTATACTTGCAGTACACAGCATGAGATGAAAAAGTTGGGTTTTTTTTGGAGGTGAGCAATTGCAGGATTGTTTACCTGTCACTGGGTGTTTGGGCTCTCCATTCTACAGGCTTTCCAAGCACATTATGTGGCACAAGTGGCTCTCTGTGGCACGGTCAGGGCCATGAGAATATTCCCCAGCCTCCCAGGATCTGTCTGGCATGCAGGTGCCTATGGTCACTTCATTTGTGTATAAGTGGGGCCTTGCCCTGCCGGGAAGCCCTGGCAGCCTCATTCACCACCAACTCCCATCATACTCCTCCTAGCCACAGCCTGACAGATGTCTCTTACAACAGAGTAATGCTCAAGAAAAAGTAGTGTCTATTTTACATACGCTGTTTCTGGACCAGAGACATTCAGACTTGGAAGAGAGCAGGCTCAAAGGGATGTCTGCATTCCCATCACAAGCATACAGTGCTATTCTTCACAGCACTGGAGAACAAGAGCAGTAGAAAATGAGTGCTGCAGCACTATAATGACAAGATGAAACCGTATTCATGATAGACAGGGAAGATGCTTTTTGAAGCCTGAGGGTTTCAACTACAAAGCCGGTGTTAAGATTATGTTGATCGGATGGTTTTCTACACAGAGAAAAGAAGAAGACAATCAAGTAGATTAGAAGAGGGATGGAGGAAAAAGACAGTTCATGCCTGGAAAATGTGCAGTAAACCACAGAACTCATTATAAAATGTATCTGTGTGTACATTTGCTAAGCCAGCTGTGTATAATCTTTTAGATATGCTTTAGGATTGTTTTGCACCAATAATTCTTTAAACATTATTCTGATTTTGCACTGAAAGTCTGCCCCTTCAGTGTTCTGAAGCCCACTGTCTCTTTGACAAAACCATATTAAATAAATAATTCACTGCTTTGCTGCTTTTGGTTTAAGGAGAATGAAAACTATATTCTCATTAAAAATTGCAAGGATTTTCTTTTTTTCAGCATTATAAATAACAGAGGCATACAGCAAGCAGTCACTTCTGCAATCACATCTGCATGCACATCTCCAATTAGTGTTGATGCTGCTGCTATGTGTGTGCATGAAGAATGGAAAAATATCTGTTTTCTCTAGTCTGACTCAATCAGTTGGGTTTGTTTGTTCAGGTTTAATAACCTGATGCTGCACAACCCTGAGATGCTATTTAACAGTCCCTGAAGAGAATCTCATATCATTATTAGGCTGGCACATTACAGTTATCAGCTGTCAGTCAGAACTCAACAAAAAATGTCTGCAGTTCCATAGGCTTCATGCTAACTACTGGAACAGGTTACTAATGGGGAGAGAGTGAGAGCAAAAGAGACTACCATGAAAAGTGCTCTGTGAAGGGCTAGAGCATAGGCTCCTGATTTCACTTTTACCTTCAGATTTGTGCCTTTTTCATTAAACCCACCATGCTTAAACACTGCTGCAACATGGTTGGTTTGACTTGTTAGCTTTCTAAGGATGATTGACTTACTGGTTAGCTTATATCACCTTCACCAGCAGCCTGAGTTGCCATCAGAGACTCATTACCAAGCTGCCCTTCCAAAAAAAGAGAGCTGGCTTTTACCTGGCTTACCTTCCCCGTAGAAAAGCAGAACAGTAACTGATGTCATCCAGAGAGCAAGAGATCAGAAAACAGCAAATTCCTCTTTTTCTCATCATTATTTCCTTTTCCAGGTGAAGCAATTGATGACTATTCTGATCTTCCTCCTGCCCTAATGAACAAACCCATGGCTCTGGATCCAGATTGACTGGGAGATCTGTCATGCTCAAACAAAACACTGGTACTTAAAGAGCTTTCTGACACCACCTGCTCCTCCATGATGAAGAGATCTGCAAGAGAAGCACATATAGATATAAAACCAGATAGACTTAGCTATAGATAAAAATATCTAGATATCTGGATATCTAAATCCATCTACCCACTATATCTAGATATATGTAGAAACTGATATCCCGATATCCTATCTCCTAATAGATATATACACAGATATCTAGCCAACTAGCTCTATATAGATGTCTATAACTATCTAGATAGATTAGGCATATAGATATCTATATCTATATGGATAGCTACCTAAATCTATAACTATCTACCTGGACAGATGTTTAGATAGATCTAGAGACATAGATAATCTATATCTGTATAGATATGTGTCTGTATCTGTATATGTCTACCCCTTAATGACCAAGTGGGTGTAGATCCTGTGTACTGGACTGAGACTTGTAGTTTAACCATTTGATAGTTGCTCCAATAATTTTAGCCCATATAAGGAAAGCAGCATTCTCCCCAAACTAACACTGTGGACAGAAGAAAGCAACGCTGCTACCATCATTTGATAAAGCTGTACTGCTGAAACAGCAGGAATCTGATTGGATTTCATAAGAAGATCTCTGATTTTTCATTTTCTTGGAGACATTTAATTTAGATTACAGTTAAAATGAATTAAATTAGTATTAACCTTGTCTGTGAAAATGATGCTTCAGAAAGGTAAATCTATTTCTCTTGGCATGCATGTAAGTGAAATAATAAATTGATATGTGCAAATCTCAATCCAGATGGAACTTTTCTAACGAGTTATTACCAATGTGTAACTCTATTGATTAAGTTTGCAGATTGTCAAGTGGGATCATACTGGATGAATTCATAGAAGTCAGTCTTTGGATATGCTCAGAGAATACTATATTATACCATTCTGGTTCTAAATTGTACCTGGGTAGAAAAAAGCATGAAAGGTCCCCATCATGTTAGGTGGACACATGTCAGAGCAAAACTGCAGAGCTGACATGCAGATTATCAAATTGAATTGCATGAAATGGCTAAACTCTATTACCAGACATATTTAGTCTAAATGATTGAGCAGAAAAATTGAGACAGAAAAATGTTTTACAAAACCCCACAGTTCAGTGGTAGCTATTAAACTAAGGTTAGGAACCTTCCTAAGTTCCTACTCCTCTTTAGCAAATGGACGGAAAAGAAATGGCTTATATTACTCTTTGCTTAATTTTGCTCATTTTGCTGTTGATTATCACTTCACAGGGGTTGAAATTTTTATATTAGTCTCCAGAATATCTCTATTATAGCTGAGGTTAAGATGTACCCTACTGAATTATTATCTGACTTGATTTTTCATGAGTACTATCTGAACACCTTGCTTTTGATGTTCAGAATAATTTAAAATCAAGTATTCTTTTAGTGAACATAAAGCATCATCTGCCTGCCACATATTTGTTTACTACTTCCAGTTCTATTCCATAATTATTCCTAACTAGGACAATTTATCTATCTATGGTAAAATATCTATCACTGTGCTTCAGTCCTAAAGAAACACATGAGAAAGTCTGCAATACTGTAGGTTACACGATCACCTAAATGTCCAGTGTGATCTTACAAGAGGGAAGGGACAAGCACATAATTAGCTTATCCCTGATTCAAAACATGCTTGAACCTATAAATGGGATATAACTAA
Source organism: Psilopsiagon aurifrons (assembly GCA_025447955.1). Lineage (NCBI taxonomy): Eukaryota > Metazoa > Chordata > Aves > Psittaciformes > Psittacidae > Psilopsiagon > Psilopsiagon aurifrons. The sequence goes on along the minus strand of JAOEHY010029609.1, from coordinate 14,423 downwards.
CAGATAAGTCTCACTGAACAGGAGATCAGTTTTAGTTATTGTGAAGCATGGCACTGTAGTTAAAGAGACATGTTCCTAAGAGTATCAATGTTTGTCCTTACGTGCTCAGCCAACTCTGTAACTCCTGATGAGTACTTTACAAATTCTCATTCTCTTCAGATGCAATTGCATGGTAAAACAGAGAACAAGGCATGTTTGTCACATACAAATGTTCTTCTAATCATGTGAGGTTATATGCCGTATGAGAGCTGAACAATTTGCATACTGTTACAATGGCATATTGTAGATTATTGCATTCCTGAAAATCTCTAGGATTTCTGGAGTTCAAAAGCAAAGCAAGAATATTAAATAAAAACAAAATCCTCAGCAGGTCTGGGTCACTCATCTCCCACACAATTATATGAGCATTATTCTTATTGCAAAGAAAGACTTTGATTCATGCCTTTGATGCCCTGTTCACTTTTCAACACAGCCTTGTTGCTGCACTGTTTCTAAAAAAATATTATTCACCTTGTCTTCCCCTTGTTGCAGAAAGTTAGCCCTCACTGAAGCTTCTACCATGCTGGTGGAGATAATAACAATGCCTTGTACCATTTTTTTTTTTTTTCTGCTATTCTTATAGTATAAAGTGGCATTCCATAGCAATTGGCTGCATCTGGGTCATAAACATGCCTGCCATGATAGGTCTGAATGTTCTAAAGATGTAATAAACTCTTTTACCAGAATAAGAAGATGAGGTGTATTAAATTTTACAAATCACAACAACAAAACCTGGAATTACAATCTAATTTCACCTGGGATACTTTTTTCTCACCATCTAGGTGTAGGAGGACGTAAGTTTCCAATATTTGTTTTTCACCAACTCAGAAGAGGTAGTTTTCATTTGTCCTTTTTCCACCTCATCAGTCCCATGTCGTTTACCTCTCTATATCAAATCTGAACCAAACTGGCTCCAATCTGGCTGCTTGCTAGTGAATCTGAAGCTGAAGTGAAGCTGAACAAGGATAGAAATTCCTGTAAAGTAAAAGAGGCACAAAGAAAAAACAAAGAACATAGAGTCTGTAATGCATCACCCTTCCAATACGCATTACAGTGCAGCACAGCATGACACATCCAGGCCTGCATGTGCATAATCATACCTAATACAACACATGTCATAAACTCTTGGAATAACTCCACTGAGGACTATTCAACTCCCTTGCAAACAAGCACATGCTCTTTCAAATCACCTGGTCATACAATAAAATCTCTGGGTTGACTTGAAGTCAGTGTTTGAATACAGATGCCTTGCATGGAAAAAATGCCTTTTGAAAGAAGGTGCTATTGGAAAGTGGGCTGATGCATATTTGATTTTAAAATGGAGAAGAATAACAACAGATACTACCAACAGATCCTATAAAAGCGACAGTCGTTCTGTTCTCCAGTGAAGTTGTCACAATGAAGGCCCAGTGGAGTTTGACTGAAGTAGGTGAACTCTTTAATCTCCAGATTATCTATTTTCACAAGCAATTTTCCAATGAATAATCAAAATGCTACTTACTTAGAAAGCCATTAGGAAATAGAGAACCTAAACTCCCTATCCTCCCTGCAGCAGAACCCCTTCTGTAAAGTCCCTTTCATTTTTAAGCTGTGGATTCATTCTATCAAGAGCACATTTTTTCTTTGGCTAGCTGCTGAAAGAATTCTAAATATATGACAGTAATGTGTAGTTTTATGACTATGTTATTTTACCTATGTTCCCTTTCATCTTTTTGGGATGCACCCATAACTTTTGTTGCCGTTGGACCCTCCAATGTTCATCACAATAATTAGATCAAACAATAATTCAGATTTACTGGAGCTCTTACAGCTCATTCAGTGGGTTCCCAAAGAGTCTTGGAAATTAAGCAAGTTCATATTTTGCCTTTTCCTTTCCCACCAAGGCATGTGCGAATCGCCTGGCAAACTCACAGTGCTGCACTGAACTGCCATTTGGCACAAAGAAGTTTGATAGCTGACCACGGTTTCCCTTGCTCTACATGCCAGTGAGAGCGTGAGAGCTTGGTCATGGCTCAGTTTCTGCAGACAACCAAAATGAACTGACTTTAACAATGCAGAGAGACAAGTTTAGTCTGCCTTGTCAAGAAGAGTGCTGTGTGCAAGGGTGGCTGGGTATGAAATTAAAGGGAGGTGTCATGAGGATGGCATAAGGAGTGCATGCAGGGGACACACTGGAGAGAGAAAGAAAGAGACTTAGTTTTCCAGCTGATGATACAAGCACAACTACAAAGTCCTGTGCAGAGATGTTGTAAGGCTTTGACACAAGGAGTACAGTACCTCCACTGTGCTCAAAGTGCAGCGCTTCACCAGCTCTAGCACTATCATACTATCATACTGTATCTCATGACACCACTGTGAGAAAATTGACAACTCTGTGTCTTATGGCACCGCAATGCACACACCATGGGCACAGTCCCCTGGAATAGAGTCTTGGCATCTGACACTACATTGAGCTCTTCAAATAAATCCCTGAGCTTCTGTGCCAAGGAACACACACCACTGCAGTTCAACTATCATAATATTTCTGTTCTATTCCTGCATAGTTTAAAGCAAACATACTCAACCCAGATTACTACTACTGGTGGAAAACTTCCAATCTGGAAAGAAAAGAGCAGCTTTCTTGAAGGGTTAAAAGAAGGTCACACTGCTGCTTTGTAGTACTGTACGCCATATCAGAATGGAAACTTCTTGAAGGCCACCTGCGCCTTTTTTTCTTCTTTTTTTTTAAAGAAAGTAAGTATCAGATCTGAAACGTTGAGCCTGAATTGTCAGTTTAAGATTTACATAAAGCAGATCTCTGGCAAGATACATCTCTTCAGCAGGACTTCTCCTGGGAAACAGAATTTTAGAAAAATGTCTTGAAACATGAGATATGTAAAATAAAGATTACTGTCAAATAACTGGTTCATGGAAAGCATCAGTCATATGCGAGGTGATCTGTAATAAGCTGTGTGCTGAATAAAATAAAACAATGAATCTGACTACCCAGTGCTCATTTTATCATCTACATAATACATCACCAGTTAAATACGCATGGCAATTCTGAGATGAATAGCTGCATAGGACCTGCGCCTCACCTCTCCAAAACAAAGTCATAACACTTCCAGCTCACTAGCAAACAACCCATTCAACATTGCAATAGGGCATCTTGTTGCCTTACTTTTTCTGCTAGGGAGAGCAGGGGATTTTGCCAAGACCTATTCTCTTGCTCACTGCTGCCCCATCCTCTCCTTTGGTTAGGATGCTGTGCTCAGCACATAATAACCAGTGGATGGAGCACAGGTGAAAAGAAGCCAGAGAGATATTAAGATGTAAAAGCAAGACTGCACCAGCAGTAAAGAAGAAACTAGCAATGTTAGCTCAGCCGGGGGGGGGGGGGGAAGAAGAAAAAGAAGATTGCAACAGTCAGAATGAAACAGCAGATTGCACCTTTGTGACAGATGCATGGCACACACTCATTTTCTGACACTTTTGTTTTTCCTTCCTTTTTCCCAGGAAAGAGGATGTCAGGCCATAGAATCACAATCAAGTGCTGACAACCAGAAAATTACAGTGGAGTTGTACTTTTTCCATTTCCTCACCCTTTTGGGGACTGGCAAAAAATTCTGCATTTCAGACACATTTCTGAAATGAACCATGGAATGTAATAGGGACAACAGTGTGAGAAAGCAGAAGTAAAACTGAAGGGAAAGGAAAGAGGTGTGGGTTACAAAATGCACTGCAGAGTCAGGTAAGTATGCTATTAGCACTCCTGACCTAAGTATTGGACCAGGGAGCTTTCTGATGTGCTGCTGTTTTGATAAGCAGAACACACAGCAGGTTTGGGTTAAGGAAAAACTAATTCAGCCAAAGGAGAGTGTCAGGTCCAGCATTTGTTAAACTTCACCTAAAACTGAACATCACTTGAAGAATGAACCTCTTATGGTTTTCATTAGATCAACATATACATGAGCTGTTATGGAAGCACTTACCCCAAGTCCTAGGATGGCAATGCAGATCCAATAGTATCCAGAGCTGGAATGTAAAGTACAGCCTGATCAGCAAGGTCTTCCCCAAAATGGCCTTGTTTCCCTTTCCTCCACATTATAAAAATATATCAACTGCCACATAAAAGAACAATGAACAACTGGCCTCTGTTATAAAAAAGTAACAGCGAATCACGAACTTGTTCAGCTCTCCAACCTATATGCATTTTTCCTATAAGCAGAAGCTCAGGAATTAGAGTAAACTTAAATTTTGCTCTTTTCGTACTCCATACTAATAATGCTTTCATTTAAATCCTTTCACCCTTTTCTTAAATGGTTCCACAATAATAACTAACATTATGCTAAACCAGATGATACAAAATGAAGTGTTCACACAATACATTTCTCACCCAAGTCCTCACAAGAAAATTTAATTGAACATCACAAAGTAATTTAGTTTTCATACAAAAATTGGTCAAGATCCTGATGCTGTGCTGGTCTGAGATCCTGTATCTAGCAACACATAGGTGCTAACAGCAGCCAGGAAACTTTTATAAAATAGCAACATAAAACACATGCATAATGTGTGCTTACCTAACTTTAGCTTGCCTTACGTACAAGAAAGCATGATCCTCACAAATGCCATCTACAAGCATGTTCTCAATCTAAAAACTTCACTGGGGTGAGCTGCTGAACATGACTAGACCCAGTGGTGGAGAGTGCTCAGCAGTGCACAAATCACAGGCAAAAGAAAAGAACTTTGGGAGAAAGATCTTCTGCTATCCTAAAACTTAGAAATCCTAGTTTTCCATGTTAATTAAAGAAGACAAGTAAATATTATATATTTAGTGCATACGGAATCAAAAAAATCTTTAGAAAGCCCCTTCTTTGCAGAAGAAATTAGTCTCATGTGGGACCCCCCCCCCCCCCCATTCAAAATGACACCCCAGAGAATTAATTACACTCCCCTACAAGATACCACTCAATCACCCACCCATGCAACAATCAAGGCAACTACTCGGGGCACCGTAATAAATTTGTTGTCAGCATGGCAGGATAAAGGAATTAAGGACACTTTTACTTCAGCCATTCATGTTTTGCACATCCAGGATTTAGGATCGAGAATTAACCAGAAGCAACATGATTTGGCACAATCAGGAGGCTAGTGCAGACCATAACAAGAGGCTGAGCTAACAGTCTTATCTAAACTATGCTAGCTGGGCTGAAATTTTGTATCAAAACAGGTAACACCGGTTTTGACTTTGAAGAAAAAAAAGTTCCTTTTTTCAAACACAGAAGAGATCAAATAAATTCTCACAAAAAGATTGCTCTGTCTCGCCACTGCACCTAGACAACTGGCTATTTCCTAATTTTTCTGCACACAAACAATATCAGTGCATGCAGGAGCCTGCATACGGAACTCTAGGAATTCTCTTCAGAAACTTAACTGAATGTTAGTGCAAATGTTAATGTATATCTTCAGCTTTTTTTAGACAATGTAAATGTTTCTTTTTTGTTTTTGTAAGACATTGGGCAGTGTTTGCATGATTTTGTATCAGCTTGGCATCTTCAAAAACAGAATCCAATCAACAGAAAGCCCTAAATGTTAGTTAACATTAAATGTGAAAAAATAACCAAACCAAAAAAAAAAAACCAAAAACCAAAACATAAATCCAACTAGGAAAAAAAATCCCAGGCTGCAGGAAATGATTTTTGTGCAATCTGAGACTTTTTCTAAACTATTCTTTAGAAAAATGAAATTCATTTTTCTTTCATTTGCACAGATATTTCTTTTTCCTTTTTTTCTTTTTGTGAAATAAAAATCATTAAATTACACTTTTCTGCTTCAGCAGGTCTCTTTGGTGGACTCCAGGAGCAGTATTCCCATCCAGTGACTTACTTCTATCTTCTTTAATATTGACAGAGGTAAAACCGGAGAAGGAAAGCTTACTTAGCTACAGTGCTAATATTTAGCACAGAATTCACTTGATTGATAGCAATGTCGCTTTAGCTTGGGCTGCCAAGCAAGCAATAAACCCTTTAAATGGCTCCAGGACCACTGGGGGCCAGCACTGTGAAGAATTCATGAAGCAGGCCCTGCAAAGGCTGCTACTTCGATATTACTTTCAGTGCCTGGAGCTTTCTATCTGCATCCAGTTGAGCCTCTTTTGTAATCCTTGACACTGATCCATCCTCAAGAGCACAGCTGTGGGTGAAAAGTTTAAGCTGGAGGTCAAAGCCAGAGCCAAAAGTCTTTGCCATTCCCTCCAAGGTGGCTGGGTTGGTGCTTTCAGTCCATGCCCTTCAGCAGAGGGGGCCACTGCCAGCTGATTTGGGAAGCAGAGCGGCTCCCCGCATTTCAACTCACAGCCAGCAAAGGAAGGAGAGGAGGAAAAGACAGGAGGTGACATGAAAAACCAAATCACATTGAGGCTTCAAGGAGCCCTGCTAATAAAAGACCCTCTGATACAGAAATGGATTCTGACAATATATTCAGTACATAACAATAAAATCCATTTCTTTCCCCATTTCCTACTTCCCTTTATTTATTTATTTATTTTGCTTACAGGACTTGCCAGGACCCCTTAGTGTGCTTTATTTCCATTACTCTTTCCAGTTTAGCTGCTTTAGCATCAAGAAGATTTCTTTGCCTTTTTTTTTTTTTTCTTTTTCCCAGCAATACAGTCCAGGGTATTTTTATTGCTTCACGCTTGATAGTAATTTTCTGCAGTCTCCTCTGGCCTCTGTGGCCATTTACAATGATTAGCAGTTTGTGAGACGTAATGAATTTCATCTTTTCCTTCTCCCTCTCTCTCTCTTTCCCTCTCTGCTTCTTTTTCTGGCACAGTCTTTCAGTTATTCAAAATAAACAGACAACTGCATAATTAAGGACTTTAATGCCAACAAGAAATTATAATTGAGCCTTCTAAGTACTAAGAAAAGATAGAAAAGCTTGATAAGTATTGCTACATTTTCTTTCAAGCCATGGGATTGGGATTTCTTTTTTTCCCCCACTTAATTTCTGTTTAGGAACAAAAGATTTTTGTGGTTGCAAGAAAAAGGAGATGAGTGATTTTAGATTTGCATTTTCTCTTCACTAGAGCCTGGTATTTTATTGGAAATCAAAAAAGGATTCCATCTTTCAAATGAAAGCATCTGCTTAAATAAAAAGCCACTTGAGAAAGAAATCATAAAAAATAATTATTATTATTTTTCCAAAGCAGGACTGAAATATCCAGAGGTCAGTAGAAAATCTATAGCACTCATTTAAAGGTGTCCCTTTCACTTTTCTGGAGTCTTCGCTTAAGCTGTTAATAAAAAAACACATTAAATAATTTGTCCTTGTTTCACATGAGATATCCTGAGCCTATCAAAAACTATAGAAGTCTTTCAAAAATATCCATTTTCATGAAGCCCATTTGACAGAGTTATTTGCCATATGCAAAGCTGCTGTCATTACCATCATTTCTTGTTACACCAATACTCGGAGACAGTAGCCAAGACTGTTTCCTGTGCCGGACATCGCAGCCGGCTGTGGTGCAATATGCTGGGGAGATGAGTAGGAGCAGGATGACCCTTACAAGGCAGCTCAGCCTCTTGCATAGAGATGCGGAGTGTCAGGGCACAACTAGCACCTGGACATGTCTCCTGAGGCCAGCAGTCTGACCACTGGACCAAAGAAGTGCCTAGGAGGAGGCTTCAGTCAGGGGCTGGACAGCGTTCATACATTGGCACCAGGTATATATCTACACAGTAATCACTGAAATTTAAACTTTATGTGAAGGCTGCCTGCTGATGCAGCAGCTGAGAGCAAAGGGCTGCCACCTCTCCTGCCTGACCCTGGCTGCTGAGAACGAGATTCCAGTCATCCCTTGCTGCTGCTAGAAGCAGCACATTTCACAGGCCAAAACACCATCAAATGTCCTAGGAAAAATCTTCCTGAGCCAAACAGTGACTCACCTCAGTTCTGTGACCTCCCAGCACCATGAGAAAGACACTGCTGGGTTACCTCCTTCACAAAGTGCACCAGTGGAGACCTTGTGGGGCTGCAAACAAAAATCTGCAGGACTCAGTGCAACACCAGTCCTGTCACCCATTATAAAATGGTGACAACAGATTTGACAATCACACCCAAGGTGTCTCCTGCACCGGCAATTTGCTGTTCTCACGGACATGATGAACCTTGGCAACATCTCTAATTTAACTGCTGGCCACATTCAGGTCTCTTCATTTCCCTTAAGTTACTGGGGAAAAAAAATAATTTGCATTGTTTTTCATGTATTATGTACAATTCTATTTGGAAAGCAAAATACAAGATGAAGCAGAAGGGAGGGGGGAAAAAATTGTAGATTTATTGTTTCCACTTAAATTCTGCCTCAATTTGACCTGAGATAGAAGTCTCATCTTTGGAGAGGAGGGTATACTTCTGCTACTCTCTACCTTTATGAAATAAGCACAGCATTCACACAGGGAGCAGTTTGAGTCTCCTCTCAGCCTGAGGGGGCTTGATGTGATTGTTGTCATATCCCAAGGGGCAGCCAAGACTGAGCTGGGATCAAACTGCTTCCATTTCTTGTGACGCTTCATCTTTATGGGGCAAGTGAGAGACACAGACTAAGAAAAACAGGCCCTGACTCTGGTCTAACTAACAGTAGACATTTTGGTTTGGGGGGATACCTAGTTTCTGGTCCCACATAAAGAATTTGCTTTTGCATTTTTTGCATTGAAGAGTCACTGAAAAAAATATCAAACAGCTGAGGAGCACACAGCAAGGCTGAGTCCCACTCATCCCACTTCCACTTGGACACAGAGGTCCAAGAAAAATGAGCTTTGTTTTGTGGGGGAAAAGAGAATCTCAGTAACCCAATATTTCGTCAAAATTCATTCTCTGTAATCTGTGCTGATTTGATGTTGTATCTCGTATAAGCAGTCATTGCTTTTTTCTTGTTGAGAAAACAGCATTTGAAAAGAGCCTATCGTCCTGTTGGAAAAACCTTTTATCTGAAGCCCAGCCAAGGACAGCTGGAGGTCATCTGTCCTGCTGCTCCTCAAAAAGGCCAAGTGAACTAGAAGGCTCATTGAAGTAATTTGTTAGAGCTGAGCTTGGTGCTGGCTCACAGGATAGCCCAGGTCCAAGGCCAGTGCCAACAGGCAGCCTATTTTTGAAACAAATATTTAGCTCTCTGGACACAAGATATGTTCTAGCCTCAGGGCCAGGGAACAATCCCTGATCCATTTTATTTGTTAGTAAAAATGTAGCCAGGGGACTGTTGTCCTAAGAATAACTAGTCACCCTCACCATAATTTATTTATTATTATCATTACCTGTCTCTAGTCTTACCAGAAGACTGACTTTCAAAGGATTTTTTTGCAATAACAAAATATGTGGATTTTGACCGAAAAGGAATATTAACATGGGAGCTCCCACACAAGCTGCTTTTGTTTTACAGATCACACTGCCAGTGCGGCTCCAGTACTGCTTTCTCCACTGTTTATTTCTCCCTCAGTTCAACCTCATCCTCTACATTTTCCAGTTGTCATGCTGAAGTATTTTGGCAGAATTCACATGCCTATCAAGGTCTGGCCTGCCTCATGTCACTTTACCACACTTACATGCCTGTATACACTGCAGCGTTACAACAACAGAAACTTAACACACTGTAAATAAACCCTATTGTTTTTACCAGTGTGCAAGCCTATTATCATTTGCCTTTACTTCACAGAGAGTGAACATGTTCTGATTTATATAGCATGATTTTTCCATTCTCCCACTGATTTCTCTCAATATTTTATTTTAAACTCTTTGAGGTTGAATATAAGCCAAAGTTGGATACTTCAGCTGCTCACACAGAAATTATATACTCAGTCCTAACTGTGAGCTCAGCCAGTCAGTCAAACTGCACAAGAAGTACTAAATGCTCCAAGGTATTTGCACATGAATATCTGGGAAAAGAGAAGAAACAGTACTGTCATTTAAATAACTTCCAGTTAGGAGGTTAGTACTTTGAAATAATAAAAGACATTTTCTTTTGAAATCTTTGCTGCCACTCATGAGTAAAACAACAGGTCTGCATTCAGACTCTGGCTCGTGGGTATTCATTAAAACAAATAAACAATGAAATGGTAAAGAAAGCATTACACAGCTTAAAGCCTGGTCTAGTATCAGATGAATAATAAATACATTAGTGTTGGCTGAGCAAAGGCAAAATGCATATCTATATACCAGGAGATAATGAGCTCACTCATGAAGCCTTGTACATGCAAAGGGATTTCTGAAGAAACACATCACAATATAATTGAGAATTTGTTATTGCTAATCCATCCCCCAGCTTTCTTTTTCCTCTGGATTGTCCCAGCATACCCTGTGTTACAGTAAATATACATAAGTGAGTCCAATACAAGCAGAAAAGGGAAATACAGAAAAAACAGTGACTGGAGCGAGGTGATAGAGTCAGCTAAAACCACCACCCATTTGCCCTGCTACAATGCAGTGTGTTTAGGAGCACAGAGATATTTTAGTAATTATTTTTTTCTTCTTCTTTTTTTTTTTTTTTTAAAGGCTTTTTTTAACACTAAACCCTAGCCAACATATTTTAAACCTTACAGAAGCCAAGTGACAAAATGTCTTCAGTCTTTTAGCACACACTCTAAGTAATCACAACAACATTTTTGTATTATTATAGGCAGTATTGGCAGTGTGTTCAATTGTGCATGGAATAAATAGCTCACATTAGCAGCTTGACTTAAAATTCATGTGATAGTAGCAGCCAGCTTAATTAAGCGCATCTTCCTAGGAAATCAGTAATAATAGTAATGAATGAACCTGCTGCTAACCTGCAGCAGAGAGAAGCTGTTCAGAACTTTTCTGAGTTCGAAAGCAGTGAATATCTACAGCTGCCCGGATCATAACTACTGTGTAATGCTGCCATTGGGAAAGGCAGCCAATGCCACCAATATTTATCTTACTTTGACAACTGCCCCTTTCTTCCTAATGGCCACCATACATAATGTTTGGGTTTGGGTTTGGTTTTTTTTCCTGCAGAAGGAAGCCTTGTCCAATTTGTATCATCTCCCATGATCCTCCACTGTTTTCCACTGCTGGAATTTTAAACACAGTACTTCAACCAGATGAGGGGTGCCATGTGATGAGGTGTCTGAATTCTGCCACAGAAAAAATGTTTAAGAACAATTCAAACTTTTTGGCTAGTTAACCAGAAGGAATAGCATCCATTCGGTTTCACAAAACTAAATGCGTCTATTCTGATCGTACCAACCTAAAACATCCTTAGGGGCAGGAGTAGCAAATACGTTCTGCAAGAGGATTGTCTCCAATTCTGAAAAAAATTACTTTGCAATTAAAAACAAAACAAAGAAGCTTTTCACTGGAAAATTCCAAACTAGCTCTAGCATTGACAGATTGTGACTTCTGAGAAAAAGCCAAAAAACGAGCACAAAGATGTAGGGCCTGGAAAACTTGCCTTGAAGGAAAATTTGAAAAAGCTGAGGGCAAACATTTGACAAAGATGGAAAGACAAATTGATATTTAAACATATTTGAACCGCATAAACATCAAGCATAGAGAGAATTTCTGTAGCTAGACATGTGCTGCCACAGAATAGATTATGGAGACATATTCATGGGGTGGCCTCACAAGACAGCAAGTCAGAGGCTCAGAGCAGATTTTATGGGTGACATCTCTTTTACTATTAGTAGTAGAGAAATGGAAAAAGCTACAAGTGCCTTAGTGTTTGGGACTTAGAGAAGGAAGCAGAAAACAGACTAAACAAATTTAGTATTGGGAAATACTACAGAATAGAGTTGATATTATATAGGAAATATAGGAAGAGCTACACAACATCGTATATATGCATTGTCAAGAACCTAACAGAGTGTTTTCTGATTCTTCAGTTCTGTAACTGTCCAGAGACCAGAGTATAACAAACCTGATTACAATGCACAGGACACCATAGACACTGAGAAGGCATGGTTTGAGGGCAGCGAGTTATCACTGGAGGTAATTATTTAAATCATAAAAACTATTGCATTCTTCCAACAAAGTCCTAAAAAATATATAACCAATAGCTAAAAACAGTAACAGTAAACAAGAAAATGAATGGAGAAGAAAACAATGTTTCATACTCACCAGTCTACTTCAGCTGCTTGAGCTCTTCCAAAGGGATCAGTCAGAAACAAAATGTAAAGCAAAGAGAAAATACATGGAGGGAAACTTTTCTTTTTCCTTCTTTTTCTCCTTATTATTTTGAAGGAGTGTTGCATCTCACCTAAGCCAAGCAAAGAAAGAGCAAAGAGACAAGAAAACTATCTTGCACTCAAAGTCTTTGCAATGATGGTTGGCTGTGGCAGACTTCTATTTCTAATGGAAAATAAAAGAATTTTACATATGGTTATATTAAAGATATAATTAAGAATCCTGATCATCAGAATTAAGATACTTTTGCTTTCCATGACAGGGTCTGAAGTTTAGCAAAGCAGGCTGTGAAAAGCTTGCTGGGGGAAAAAAAAAAAAAAAAAAAAAAAAAGTGGAAAAATTCTACAAACCACAAATAATAATGAACCTTAAAAGGAGAACTGACCACTATGCACTTTTGCCCCCGATGGACAGTAGCCAAATTTTGACTCAGACAAAGTCACTGGCTAAAGAAGTCTTAAAGAAAATGTCCATAAAACCATAAAGAATCCCAAAGGGTAAAAGTGTCAAAATCAGGAACCAGGGGTCAGAATATTTTCAGTAGTCCAGAGAGAACATTTCTAGGACTTTCTTCAAAATGCATGAAGCCTCTAGCCCAGCAAGCAAGCAGCAAGCAAGGAGACCAACAAGAGGTAAGGGAGAATGTGGTGCAAAAAGATACTGAAGTTCAGTTGAGGTCTTCTGTGGAGTTGCTGAGCTTTGTTGGGTGCTTCATTGCTGATCTGATACAGTAGCAAAGCTCCCCCATAACTGTGCTGTGGTGATAAAATCAAGTATGGAGAAAAAAAAATCAAGTATTTCCACGTATTTATCATGTTAGCTTTGCTTCAGATTAGGTCTCTGAGTGTTACTGCTACAAGACCAGACCACAGTATTCATAAAATCTATACATAATCTGCCTGCCCTGGGTAAAATAAAAACAGATCTGGATTTCATTTTTGTCAGGCTTGAGAAAGCTTCAAAAGTTTAAAAAGCAAAATAAAATCAACTAAACTTCTCCTCTATATCCACCCCAAGGAGTTACAGAAAGCAGAGGATTCTTGGGGAATTACACTGATAATCTGCCCTACTTCATTTCAGGGGTCCTTATCAGAGCCCTGGGGCCAGCAGCACAAACAGTGCCTTGTTCTCAGGAGCAGTGGCTGAATTCTCCTGCCATGTGGTGACACTGGTTCAGAAGAAACGAAAGGGGAGGGGGAAGGGAGAAGCCCTGCCCTTTCCATCAGTCAGACAGACAGCAAATTGAGGAAGGAGCAGAAGTTGTTTAGGACTGTCTAGCAAGTGACAACTGTTTGGCTGGCAGAAAGCCACGATGAGCATGCTGTGCCTTTAAAATAGGTGTCTATCTGCAGCCTGGAATATATTCAAATCAGGTTGTATAAAAAGCTGTTCCAGCTACTTACAAGCTACTTACAGTAATTAAAAACAGAGAGCTGCCTTTGTCTTTCAGAACCTCCACAGAATAAAAAAGCAGAACAAAACAAAACAACAACAACAAAAAAAAGCAATTCCGAAGGTCATTTCTAAGGTATTGTCATGCTTTTTTGCATATAAAATTTATGTTTACATACAGAGGGTGGTACAAAGTCACTTCTCTTTAAGTCTCAATGACATACGCTGCAGGAGGTGGGGATCCATCCAGATATAAGAGTATTCAGTCTATGTAATTTGCATTGTAAAATACATGCAAGGACAGGTCAGCTGAGCTGCGAGCACTCAGGGTCAGGAGTGGCCAGGCAAACTATTATGCTCTAGCCTCCTGATCATCTTGTATTTTCCCTCAGATTCAGCTATGCTGGCCAAAAATATTATACACCTAGAGATCTAGTTTCTCTGAGCTCCTGGGGTACTTTAGTGGTGTGGGGAACAAATACATAGGCATGAGGAATTGGAACTTGGATACTGCCTGCCAAACACCAATACAATTTGCCCAGGGAACCTCTGAATGCACATGAAGCATGGAAGTTGCCTCAGCCTACCTCTCTCATGGTTTAAGCCCAGCTGGTAACTCAGCACCACGCAGCCATTTGCTCACTTCCCCCCCCCGCTCTCACTGAGGGATGGGGAGGAGAGTCAAAAGAATGTAACTCCCATGGCTTGAGATAAGAACAGTCCAGTTACTGAGGTATATAACACAAACCACTGCTGCCACCACCAATAATAATAATGATAAGGGAAGTAACAAGGGAAGAGAATACAACCACTCACCA